>DWBA01000319.1:0-14231 GCA_018236825.1 Apodemia zela | reverse complement strand
CACCCATATTATAATTGTAAACACTACAATAATAGAGTTGTCACCCTATGGGCATACATTTTTTCCCACAAATAGGGTGTGGTGCTATAGGCGATGGTTGACTCTTTCCATCAGGAGACCAATCTGCTTGTTTGTTATCTTATAATATAAAAAATAACACAGAAAATAGCAAAAACAAATAAATATAAACGTTACCTACATAAGTACCACGGGGGAGCTTATCTCTACTAAAAGAGATTTCTTCTAGTCATCCAATTAAAAAAATATAAAAAGATTAAGAATTTATCATAGAAATAAGAGAAATGAACAAATTTCCCAGTATTTAATATTTATCAAATTATAAGTAACTTTGCATTACGATTATTATTATATCGAGAATTAATATTACAAATGATTATAATAATTAAAATATATAACAATGAAATAAAAGTTCAATAATTAGTTAAACCACTGAATAACCCACTTGTACTTTATTTCACGACACGTTAATATATATACCTAAGTCACCCGTGTTGGTTCCGGAAGCCGGGGCAGGTCGCTAGTAATACATATAATTTATATGTATTAACGTGTGGTGAAATAAAGTATAAGTGCCTTATTCAGTGGTTTTACTAATTATAATGTAATTTCACCAAGTGCCGATGATTGTAAGTGTAGAATATAAAATTTCAATAGATTATTTACGCTAATATTCATAAAAGAACCCACAAAATAGCTAAGAAATACGTCACCGTACATACGTACATATATTTTCAAGCAGTAATTCACATTATATAAATAGTTTTAACAAACTTTACTGACTCAAACACTTTCACTGCTGTAATAAGTTCAAAAAGTGGCAGTAGAGGTTAATATGAATAAAAAAAAATTGAATTGAAAAAAAGTTTTTGAGTCAAAACTCAAAAACTTTTTTTATTTTATGGGATAGTATAAGGCATAAGCAATGGCATTACTGATGGAAATATATAACTATCGCCCAATAGACAACAATGATTTATATAGTGCGTTGCCATCTGTGTGGTGATAGTAACATCACATGCTATAAAGAGTTGTGTTGTAAGCCAGTATTCAGGTTCAATTCCCGGCAGGGACAAACATTTACAGATGTTTGTTTTTATGGGTTTGGGTGTTCATCCATATAAATAAAAAGTACCTGGATGACCGAGCTTCGCTCGTGTATTCATTGAAAACACAGTTAAAGCGACATTTTCTGAAAATAAAACATAGCTATATCTATATCGCTCTCGAAACCCCATAAATACAAAATTTCAAGAAAATTGTTGGAGCCGTTTCCGAGATTGTTGATGTATATACAAAAATTGCTCGTTTAAAGGTATTAGATAGATAGATAGATAGATGAATCGCTAAATGTGTTGGTAAGCGTAAAACTCGAGAATGGTTGGACCAATGCGGCTCATTTTTTTTAATATATTCCATGAAGTCTGAGGAAGGTTATTATGAAGAGAAAATAGGGAAATTGTGAGGAAAATAATAAAAACAATACTATTCTTTGCAGAAACTGTTCGTAGCTGTCAAACATTTGACGTTTCTAAATTGGTTCGGGGGTACGAAGTTCGCCGGGTCGGCTAGTTAAATATATAAAAGTATTTATATATGTATTTCTATGTATTAATATCGTCGACTAACACCCATATCACAAGCAAATAATTTGCTTACTTTGGGATTAGATCAGTTCGTGTATTTTGCCCGATCATGCTATTATTATTATGACTATTCATATTATTATTTAAAGTTAATAGAATAAAAAAAATTAAAAAAACTGTACTCCCTTTTTTATGGATTAACGACTTAAAATACGAGTATTGGTTGTGTTAGTATTTAAAACGTAAACAAACATGGCATGGCGAATAGAACAACATTTTACTCTTAAGATACAACTTACAGGGTAATATTTACATTACTACACCAATCGGCACTTATGTTACAGATTCAAAAAAACTTAAACAGTACTTGAGGATCTGAATAACGTTTACAGTAACGTTATTTACCCGAACATCACAGCGTTATTTTAAAACGAAACGATTATCCAAGACCGATACTAATCTTGTTAAAATGTTCAAAATTTACAGATATATTGTGTATAATAATATATAATATGTATATCGGCGCAACAATAATGGTTCATTGTTTACACAAATGGATTATTTATCAAATAACTCTGTGTAATAATTTGATTGAGTTAAAACTAGTTCATAAACCATTAATTAACTAAATAATTATTGCAATGTAAAATAACGTAAATTCATATCGTCACACTTTTTAAAAATATGAACACGGCCGTTTTTTCATCATATATATTATATTGTTAGTATAATTTATCCTAATGCATCTTTGAATAGCATCTGCAAACATGATATTTCAAACTTAGCGCTAGGCGGTAGCTGCTAAGTCTGACACTTTAAGGATAGAGCACACTTGGACGGACCGCAGCGGGGCCGACCAAGCCCATCGCAGCGAATGTTCGTATTTGTTTCCGAATGTTATCCTCCTTTGTTGATTATCACAAAGTGGATCTCGTAAATCATAAAGCTCTTCGTACCCTTGAACTAAAATTATTAATCGTTCACAATGAAAACATATCTTCACGCCAGATCCCTTACGGGGTAGGCAGAGAGAATCGAGGGCCACACATCACATGCCATCCATCCACATTCGCATTGTATATCTGTTTTGTTAATATTTCACCATCCATAATTATTTCCTTTATTAATTTATTACGTGATTTTATTAACGAATACTCAAAACGTATCTGGTAGAGTTTTGCATCGTCTCGCCCCGGTATTTGGTAACCCCTTACCTATTCTTGCCGAAATAGCGTCAATGCTCGTCATTGTTGTGTTCCAGTTTGGAGGGTAAGGCAGTCGGTAGACTCATGCATGCAACGCACCTTTAACATCTTTGGTGTTTATAGTCGATAGTTTCTCTTTCCATCAGGAGAGCCATCTGCTTGTTTGCTATGTTATGATATATTAATAAGAACATGGAGGAACTAGTGCGCGCAATTCCGGCCGCCATAGCACACTGGCGTCATCCATCCCAGTGTGCTCGATCCTTTAAATATCAATATAACAATATTATTCCTGAGTCATCACTATTATCTGTCGTTACTCGAGTAAATATATATAGTTTTTTAAATAAAAAAAATAACGCTACCATGTTGTTTAATGTGGTAACATTATAGGTTCTTGATTATTTATGACAAAGAGCAGTCTGGGGCGGATGTGTATGATGATTTTTGCATCCAACATACCGCCTCTCTATAGTAAATACGGTAGCTTTACAACCGTAAGTGTTTCGACTGGTACACCTCCATCGAATCTTGTCCGACTTGCTGGGTTCTGACGAATACGTAAAACCATTCACCACAATCAACGGAAACCCTTTCTTCGATAATATGTAAGTAACTGTAAAATAAGTTCCATTATTTTAATCAAATTTTTTTTAAACTTTATACAGTTAAGAAAATGCAAAGTGCACGACTCATAATGCTCGTTTGATCGTGTATAAATAAACGAAATGACTCATGAAATCATTTCGCTAAGTGAATTCAAGCTTAAAATATTTTTTGATCGTAAAGCACTCTAGAAATGCTTCGCATTATAAGTCGTGCAATTATCATAATAAAAACAAACTGCACATGCGCATTTGTTAAAACAAATGTCCGTTTTATTTAAACTGAAAATTAAATAAAATACTAGTTTCGTTTTTTATTTATTATAATTAAACAACACAGAGTTTAACAGCCATTTGAAATACGAAATCCTTCTAGGACGAGTCTATTAAAAAAAATAGATTAAATATTTTTTTTTTCAAGATAACGTGCACACAATTTTTTTACTGCTTCACGGGAAGGTTTTTTATGATCTTCTCGTACCTATTACATTAAATTACTTTTAAAAATTGCAAAATTAATCTTTGAATTATCTATAAAGTGGTATATAATTAGTAGGTTCTGTGAACTAGAAAGAGAATAACAATAAACATTGTTGGTAAAAAGGAGGCGAAAAACTTTTCGATCGTAGAGCACTTTCTAATGCTTCGCATTATGAGACGTGCAATATTAATAACAATATATTATTATAACCGTAAAATTAACGATATTTACTAATTAAGTATAATTTTCGCACAAAAAATATCGACATATAGAGAAAGATAAAGTAGATTGATAAGGCGCGTTTACCCCGTGTTGGTCCGGGCTCCTTTGAAGAATAGACCAAATGCTATTCTGCCAGGCTATGCGAGTCCCTCCTATCGTGGCTACTAGGTGGTAGAGTTCAGAATTGTCTCGCCCGGGTCTGGTACCACCGCCTTACCTATTCTTGCCGCAATAACGTCAGTGCTTGTCACTGTCGTGTTCGGGTTTGGAGGGTGAGGTAGCCGGTAAACTTATGCATGTGGCATTAAGACCTCGCCACAAGATAACAACGCAGGTCTTGGTACCAGACCCCGGTGAGACAATGCTGAACTCTACCACCTAATAGCCACGATGTTAGTGGCCTTAGGCACATAGCCAATTAGTCGCCTTTTACGAAATGCCTGGCAGAACGGCAGTTGGTCTATTCTTCAACGGAGCCCGAACCAACACGGGGGAATTAATTTAAAAACATAATCTTAAAGTATCTTCACACCTATATCTCCGAAGAATTAGGCAAAAGTACAACCAGTGCACCCACGATTAGCCGAAGGTACTCGGTCCCACAATGTGATAGGTGACTAGCATATGGCTAACCAGGCACCTATCCAAACCCGGGCAACGTTGTTTTTATCAGAAAACTGAAAAAAACACATTTTTGAATTGCTCGACCCAGGAATCGAACCCAGGACTTCATGTGGTTAACACCAACACCGGACCACAAGACCACAGGGGCGATAATTGATAAATAAAGTATTTTTTTATAATAATATCCATTAAATTATTAGTCGTGCGATTCAATTTTCATTATTCATTTAAAACAAACTTAAATATTGTTTTTACCATTCATCACAGACTTTTATATTTTAATAGCTTTTACCCGCGAATTCGTCCGCGTGTTAAAAGTATTTTTTTATACCTACTTACAGTTTTTTTTAATTTTTGAATTTAAGATAAACAGTCCCGGTGTTTTACCCGCATAGTTCCCGTTTCCATGGGATTTCCGGGACAAATACTATCCTATGTCCTTTCTTGGGTCTCAGACTATCTTTGTACAAAACTTTATCCAAATCGCTCCAGTGATTTAGGCACGAAGAAGAGACAGACAGAGTTACTTTCGCATTTATAATATTAGTAGGGATAGGGAAGTAGGGATTGATATTTGTAATTCGCGTAAACTCTTTTCGGGACTTTCTAGTATGTTTTTTCTATGAATGAATTGTCCCGTTGCTGATTTTTGAAACATTTCATAAATCCACAACATACTCATAACCGAAATACTTAGTGGAACAAACTATGACATGTTTTGAACTTTAAATGGTGCCCATGTCTTAGATGAAACAGGGTTTAATTAAATTATTGAGCATTGGATAATTGGCAGTTAAGAGATTAGGGGTAGCCTTAATTAATCCGTGACTAAAAGTTACATATAATCTTAAAGTGTAGTTGTATATTATAATTTGTAACTTAATAATTTCAAACATTAATTCCATATCTAATTACATACATATATTCACGCCAGATCCCTAATCGAGTAGGCAGAGAGAACCGAGTGCCATATAGCCCATAAGTCACGATTCTTGCAGATTAGTCTTGCTTCCTCCACATTCATTATTCTCTTCATACAGACACGCCGGTTGCGAAGACTCTTCACACCATATCTAATTTATACCGAAATTATAAAGATGACTATATTTTTGTTAATATAATGTCAAGTGAACTTTATTCTATGCAATAGATTCAGGGAAATATACATTTGAAGAAAGAAGCAGATGGCTCTTCTGATGAATGAAGACAACCATCGCCGACACCGAAGATGGTTAATGCTGCCATCCATGTAGCGGGAAATTATGCACCAAGCATAAACTGACCGGTTTCAGTACTTTAAGAACTACAGTGACTGTACTAATGTTATTCCTGCAGGAAAACGTGAGGAGGTGGTGGAACCAAACTCGGGGAGACGTTGCAGAACTGTTGCACCTAGTAGTTATAATGACAGTGACATGTTTACCAGCCAATCAAACAGCGATAATGTTAAAATGTTTGAAATTAAGTCTCGTTTTCCTAATTCAAATTTCAAAGTATAAAATTTACGTACACTTTATACAACCTTAACGAGCTGCAAAAAGTTTTTATTGCTGAATAATAATACCGTTACTTTTGACGTGCATATGATTCTTATAGATTTCTATCTGCAGGGAGTAATCTAATTTCCCCATGATTCACAATATATTTATTTCATACCTTTTCATTTAATTTTATCGATATATCGAAACATTTATACGAATCTAATCGTAGTGCCACCTATCTGATCCGATTATAAATTTTACCCATCCAGAGGTCCACTCAAACACATGAATTGTCCCTAATAAATCTTTGTTCATAACTTATATAACACAGTATTTATATCCCAGTTAACAAGTGCCTTTTGGGTCAAACTTTTTTTTCCGCTTCCGAAAATTCTGAATCGAATGACACCTTGTCAGATTCGAAATAGCGTGTAGATGATTTTCATAAAAATTCAAGAGCCGCTTAAATAAAAGGGCAAAAGTTATAAACAATTAACTGAAACAAAAAGATGGGATGAGACGGGATTTGAGATGTTTTTAAAACTATTTGACTTTTTTTTCAATTTAAAAAAGATTAAAAAAAGAAGAAATTTCCCAAAAAGTATTTACTCGTATATAATTTAGAGAAAGGATTGGTTTGTTGGTCTCGCTCGCGTCTGGTACCATTGCCTAACCTTTTCCTGCCGCAATAGCGTCAGTGCTTGTCACTGGCTTGTTCCAGTTTAGAAGGTAAAGAAGACGGTAAACTTATGTGTGTGACATTAAAACCTCGGCAAAAGGATAGCAACGGACAATTAACATATTTAAAACTGATGTTACAAAGTAAATAAGAAAGTATCCAATTCATTAACATATTTGGTGGTGAAGATGGTTGCCACCATGGATGTTTTTTTCCATGAGAAGAGCCATCTTCTTGTCTGATATCTTATTAATGATCTAAAAAAAACATTTTTTGTGTTTAAAAAAAGTAAAAGTATAAACGTACAGAAGTATTACAATATCCCAAAACAAAAATATAATAAGCTGTGTGGTATCATTGAGGTAAGGAATATGTATACATATTGTAATATTAATATCGTGCAATTTATGCTCCCACCAGCTTATCTTGCGAGCCCGGCTACAGTAATTCTTTGCTAAGCATCGCGTAAAGTTATTCAAAATATGTATAAGTTACGTTCTAAGCCGCCCATAAAACCGTATTACAAGCCTTATGACGGCCGGGTTTCGACGGAATCTCATCACTTAGGGTAGAAAGAAGACAGTTTCAAAAAACTCTATGAAATTCTACTTTACAGCAAATTAAGATCCTCGGTTACGTAATATTTTACTTGGCTTACAATTATGTAAATCAACGGTGATCGTAATTTTTCATACTAGAGTATTACATTATTAAGCTCGAGATTTTTCAACATAGGATATACTAGCAATTTTTTATGCGACATCGTTGGTTAAAAAAAGGCCTTTTCTTGGTAGAATATAGTTCAATTCAATTTCTATTATTTATAGTACAGATCATTCATTGATTCATATTACATATATATACATTAGATAGTGGTAATATACATTGTTCCTTTACATCCATTAAACCTAATCCCTAACAACTGCGATCGCTCTGATCTGTCCCCTACCGGTCTGTACGTAAATTAAATGATTTTTTTTATAAAATTAGATAGCAAACAAGCACATGGTTCTCCTAATAGAAAGAGAAACCATCGCATATAGACACCAAGGATGTTAATAGTATTTTGCAATCCGTGTGGCGGGATGGCAATGCCACATGCATAGCTCTACCGGCTACCTTACCCTCCAAAACGGAATCGACAATGACAAGCACTGACGCTATAATATACATATATACGGCAGGAATAAAGGCGGTGGTATCATATACCCGGGCTAGAGGTTGTCTACCTAAAGGTTGTCTGGCAGAGATCGCTCTTTAGCGATAAGACCGCCTTTGTGTACCCCTAAACAATAATATTAGTTAAACTAGTTTATGTAAAATTTGGTGCGCAATAAAGAGTATTCATTCATTCATTCTAGAGGTTGAGGAACTCTACCACCTAGTAGTCGCGACTGTAGTGACACGTATAACCAATCTGTTGACTTTTACAACCTGCTTGGTAGAACGGCAGTTGGTCTTTTCTTCAAAGGAGCCTGGACCAACACGGGGGACAGACCAATACGGGGCACCAACGGTCCTCCCGTTTGTCATTGGTTTGAACTGCCATCGCTTGAAGTATCCAGAGGAGGGTAAACTGATTAATTTCATTAGTTTCGTTATCGTCGGGTTCGATTAGTTGTTAATCTTTCAATATATCTGACTCATCATCAGCAGTTCGTTCAGACATAGTGAAGACCTTCGAGCTACGCTTTTGAAGTTTGTTTCATGAAAGGTGTCACCAGATTCTTGCCTGGTTGTTGCAATCGATGTTAACGATGTACTCTCTGAAACTTTATTATTTCGTACTTAAGCCAACATGTGAATTCTTCATAATTAAAAAAAAAATAATATACAAGCAAATGGCTTACTTGAAGGAAAAACATAATAAATCATCACCTATAAACATCGACAAATATCGACACCAAATTTGTTAATGCTGCCATTCGTGCGTTGAGGAAGCACATGCATTAGTTGACTGACTACCTAACGCTCCTGACTGACAAACGATAAGAAACGATACGTCCGGGCTCTACTGCGGCTGTATGCGGCTGTAAACAATAAGTTTGTTGTATAAACACTATCATCGAGTAGATATGTTGGTATTCTACAAGTTTAACTCTTGATAATTTAACACAAGCTGCCTGAACAAAAGCATAAGTTCTTTTTATCAAAAGAGGCCGGAAACCCTTCTCCCAACAGTATAAAATCTCTTAATTAAAAAACCTATAAATTCATACAATGTTTTTCTTAAAAAGATTCAACAGAATAAGCGCTAATTTAGAAGCAAAATCTAAGAAGACCATGATAGAACCGTTATTGTTTTTCGAAATATTTAGAACTAAAAGAAATTCCAATCGATTCTTTGTTCTACGAAATAATTTAGACGCATTAAAACTGCAACAACCGACTTCCCATTTCTTGTATCTCCGGATCCCTGTGTTACAACTTGCACCGTTTTCATCAAAAAGTATATCCTCCCAAACAAAAAAGAATTTTCAAAATTTTTCTGAGGTAACTGTAAAAAATACAACCAATTGATCACCTCCTCGTTTTTGAGAAATCTATTGAAAATAGAACATCTAGTGAAAGATTAAAATCTACTGTCTATTATTAAGACACAATAATAACAGGTAATGCTATGTACAATGAAAATAAATAAACCGTCATGTGTCTGTTATACAAAATCGAAAACACGTAGTTATGTTTCAAAGTTTAACGCGGTTTTTCCTCTGGGATGCATTAAAAGTCTTTGAATTTCTCACAGGGCACTAACAGCATTCCTCACAAAATATTCTTTTGCCACAATCCAGAATGCACGTCTACGAATTTTGCACTTTTACAAGCAGTCTGCGGTGACAGTTCACAGAGGAAGCTTGCATACCGACAAAAAGTTTTGGTATTCGATACGTTACTATGAGATTTTATATTATGAGTTATATATTTTATTTATTTATAGGTACAACTACAGAATAACTATTTTCAGCATTTGCATAATTCTGAAAATAGTTTCACATTAAAACTGGATTCCAATAAATGTTGCACACATCGTTGGTATATATATATATATATATATATATATATATATATATAAGTTTTTAAATTCGCACACAACAATACAATCTAAAGACATGAGATACGATATAATACGAGTATCTGTTCGTATAAAATCGCTCTGTGATTCAATGGTGGTCTAAAATTATTAAAACCAATAAAACTTTCGTGAGACATTATTAACTCAGTAATTAAAAACGGCTACTCTACGTTTAACCGGTGTAGGTTTTAACTTGTTTCGGATCTGTATGAGGTCCTTCATCAGGATCGCAGTCGCGTTCGTCTCGAACTTCGAGCGACCGCGAGTATGTCCGACTCACCTTGATGAAGGACGCCATTCATATAGGTTCGAAACTAGTCGGAACCTACACCGATTAAACGTGAGTGCAGCCGTTTTTAATTATTTAGTCAGCAGTATTCTGTCATCTCAGGTCAGTAATGGTCGGAAGGGGTACTGGCTTTAGTATAGATTGCATAGGGTCCGGGGATGGATTTTTTTTTATGGAATAGTGGGCAAACGGGCAGGAGGCTCACCTGATGGTAAGTGATCACCACCGCCCGTAAACAGCTGCAATACCAGAGGTATTGCAGGTGCGTTGCTGGCCTTTAAGGAATGAATAAGCTCTTTTCTTGAAGGCCCCCAAGTCGTATAAGTTTGGAAACACATCCGCTGGCAGTTGGCTCCACAAAGCAGTCGTGCAAGGTAAAAAATGTCTTGAAAATTGCACAGTAGTGGACTTATAGACATCAAGATGGTGAGGCTGGAATTTCAAATTTTGGTGTGATGTCCGATGATGGCATACAGCGGATGGAATTAAGCCAAACAACTCCTCGGAACACTCCCCGTGGTAAAAACGATAGAAGATGCAGAGAGAGCCAACATCTCTTCGCAACGCCAAAGAATCAAGCCGGTCAGAAAGAGTTCGGTCAGCCCCTGCCCAAAGATGAGAACAGTACTCCATGTGAGGCCTGATTTGTGACTACAGAGTCGACAGCAAACTGTCGACTGGCGTGAAGTACTGTTTCGCCCTGTTCAGAACACCAAGCTTTTTTGACGCCAGTTTAGCTTTTGCCTTCAAATTACCACGAAACTGGACCGTACTCGATATGTTTATGCCAAGAATTTCAATGTTGGCTGAGGCAGTTAAGGGAGTATTCTCAAAACAAGGGGACACGACAAAGGGCGATTTCTTAGCGGTAAACGCTCGAACTTGTGTCTTCTTTGGGTTGTAAATTCCCCGGCAATTAAATTAAAGATCTGCATGCAGTTTGTAGCGGAATAGGCATATACTATGATATAACTTGAGATAAGACAACTTGTAACCCTATTTCAGGCAAATAAAGAAATTTAATGTAATTCAATTCGCCGGGGCAATTATTATTATAGATTATTGTATGGATGCTGGACAGTGAACCCATGACGCGAATGATGCGAAAGATCGAAGATGTGATTTTTTTTGCGAAAAAATTAAAACCAATAAATAATATGATAGGTACATAATACACATTTCATTAAACAATTTATTTATCAAATACAGTTTGTTAGATATTTTTCGAGTTGAAAATGACCTAAGAAAATTTTCTTTTATTTCCTTATAAAACTTTCTTTTATATTCTAATATCTAAAATTGGTAGAGTCCTTTACACGAAAGGACTCTCACGGATTTCCTAAAATTAGGTAATCTAAAGAAAAAGAATTGATATAAGTTTTCAAACTTTTTGCAGACGCGCTTATCAGAATCTTTAATGGAAAGGTTTTTTAGCATATTCTGCAAGAAATTTTTGCTACGAGTATATTACAAACGTTTTCTCAGGATTTTCAGACGAATTTGATTTCATCTGCTTATTGTTTGAATAATAAATAAATATCACTGGACAAATCACACGAATTGATCTAACCCCAAAGCAAGCAAATTATTTGCTTGTGATGTGGGTGTCAATCAACGATACTAATACATAGAAATATATAAATACTCAAATATATTCAATGAACATCCAAACCCAAAAGAAATACAAACATCTATGCTCATCACACAAATGTTCGTCCCTGTCGGGAATCGAACCCGAGCCCCATTGATGCGTAGTTGCTTTTATACAAAAGGACATTGGCATCTTACATCAAAATGAGGATAATCCCCGAGCGATAAAAAAAGCGAGCAAAGCTGTACGCCAAAGCTAAATATCTAATAAAAGATAAGATGCAAAGATTGTAGTTGAAATATCTGTAGCTGATTTGCTTAGATTTTTTCCAATTGGTTTACCACAAATATTATGATATTAAAATGTAGTCAAACATCATAATATTGATGTTCAACTTTCAGAGTAATATCTTTCCCCGAGGCTCTGGCGTTCCTTTCGAGATGAAAAATGTTTTCCCGGCTAACCGTCCTCGAATATTCATGCATCGACAGAAAGATCGTAAATTATTTACGTCATCGATGCTACGTAACGGACAAATCTCTTATGCAAATGTTCACTTGGGCCATATTTTGTGCTATCCGAGTCACGTTTAAATGCATAAGTCATTATTTATAAGATTTCAGAAAAAATATCTCTTTAAAAATGTTCACGTGTGAATCCCATATTTTACCACATTTCAGATGCAACGCTTTGCCTTGGAATTCACCAAGTCAAATGCATTTTTATGCTTTAAATCGAAGCTTAGACTGTGACTATAAATTTTATTTACGTAGTTTAAAGATTTCCCTAACATATGTGCTATTGGGGTGTACTTATTAGGCTTTAGTACCATTCTCATACCATGGATACTCGATCAAATT
Source organism: Apodemia zela (assembly GCA_018236825.1). Taxonomy (NCBI): domain Eukaryota; kingdom Metazoa; phylum Arthropoda; class Insecta; order Lepidoptera; family Riodinidae; genus Apodemia; species Apodemia zela. The sequence continues at coordinate 1,517 of DWBA01000319.1, read as the reverse complement.
GGGCAAGTATTGTCCAAGGGTGGCGTTGTCGAGAGTTATTTTAAGAATTATGACTAAACTGTTTAATGCTTGTCATTATCCAGAGTAAGAAAACCGGTAAACTTAAAATATGTATGTGGCATTACTACGGATTAAATGGATATAAACGCACATGTTTATCTCTTTTCATCAGGAGAACCATCTGTTTTTTTTTTTTACTATAAATGTATGTGTAAATTGTATTTTAAAAAAAATATATGTTCACGTCCGCATCCCCAAAAAAGTAGGCAGAGGTACAGCCAGTGTACCCAAGATTAGCCGAAGATACCGGCTACCTCACCCTCCAAACCGGAACACGACAGTGACGAGCACTGACGTTATTGCGGCAGGAATAGGAAAGGCGGTGGTACCAGACCCGGGCGAGAAAATGCTGAACTCTACCACCTAGAAGAAGCCTATCGCCAACCGAACACTTATCCAATCCGGGTAACGTTGTTTTAGTCAAATAAAAAAAAACACATTTGATTTTAATTTCTTCTAAAATCTGTTTTCTTTAATAAAAGGGAAACTTTTGGAATCACCTCTCGGAGTCTTATCTTAATAAGTGGCATACATTTCTAAATATCTCATACAAATACCTATAACTACCTATACCGCGAATGAAGACGATCCAGTAAATCACTGTTTTTTCTTTCGAAAATTTATTGGTGGTAGAGTTTAGCAACGTCTTGGCTGGATTTGGTACTAGTAGCCTTTCCTGCCGCAGTAACGTCAGTGCTTGTCACTGCCGTTACTGCGGCAGGTACGGCTGCCTGCCCGGAGAGGTAAGTAACCGCTACGCTTACACGTATGGCATTAAATCCTTGCCACACGTATAGAAAAGTAACACTAACATCTTTGCTGCCTATTTATGTAGGTCGTCTCGTTCAGCTTATTTGCTATCAACATACATATTAATTTTTAGCAATAATTCAGCATTAAAAATATATACGTATAAATATATATTTTGAGCATATTCTTTATGAAAACTGGAATTACTGTTATAAACCAAAACTCACAACTTATACATATATCTAGTTTGAAAGATAGATGTTGAAACGATCCATAAGAAGTGAAATTAGCGAAATTTAGCAATGATTTAAAATAAACTTAACAAGTGGTTATTACATACATAATTATTCGCTATTTTCTCAATCCCGTCTCCGTAACCCATGACATAAAATCAAATCCAACTCACATTGTTACCTCGCAAGAGAATCACAACAATTATTATTTAATAGCTGCAGCGTGCAGCCCGCTGCATTATAAATGTTGCCCAGCCTATGTGCTATTCCAGGTCATCATCTAATTGTGTGCCAAATTTCATCCAAATCCGTTCAGTGGTTTTAGCGTGCTTGAGCAACAAACATCCATCCTTCCGTCCATCCATACATCCAAACTTTCGCATTTATAATATTAATAACTAGCGACCCGCCCCGGCTTCGCACGGGTACAATATGTACATATAAACCTTCCTCTTGAATCACTCTATCTATTAA
>DWBA01000318.1:0-14233 GCA_018236825.1 Apodemia zela | reverse complement strand
CTTCAGCGAACATCCCTATCGTTAAATAGGCCCGGATTTCGCATCGCGTGTCGGGCCACGCGCAATGTAGGGTTCCGAAGTTACTTACCCAACACAATAATGCGGACTACTCAAAACCTTGTAAATCCTACTAAGCCGTGATAGTTTTCCTTTTAATTTACTATTAAAAGGAAAACTATTTTATTTACAGCCGTGAATTTTTTCTCACCCCCAAAATCAACCGTTTAGTAGGCAAAGGGGGGGATACTTGACTCTAACAGAAATTAGCACTTTAAAGCTTAATATTTCATAAATAAATCCCTTAATCGAAAATTTGTATTTGCAAACCTACAATATTTTTTGATAACCTACCCAACGATACGCCAGAAAAAAAATTAACATCCCCACTTTACATGTATAGGAACTACCCTAAAAAAAATTCATTTTCTAAATTTTTTTCTTTCACTTTGTAGCCATGATTAATTTGTATATACATGCCAAATTACAACTTTCTAGTAGTCAAGTCAACTCTGAGCTAGAAAGCGGACGGACGGACGGACAAAGCGAAACTATAAGGCTTCCTAGTTAGTTCTGAACTCTTAAAATATATATTATATTTAATTATAGATACACTATTACGTAGGAGCCCCCTTATTAAGACCAAACCAATACATTTATAGTTTATGTCACCAATTTATTCCACTAGTCATTTATAATTGAATTTCGCCGAAATGTACAAGTCTCGGTACCAAAGACCTTTATCAAGACAAAATAGATAATTCACTTGCCTTCAATAAATCTGAAGCGTATTCTATAATTCTATAATAAAAGGTCGTCTCGGATAGGATTAGTGTTTAGATTTCCCGTGAGAGTATTAGCGGAGGTCGTGCGGGGAAAAATACCTCAGCCCGGGGATTTACCAACCATGAATTAACTTTGATGAAACTTTTGGGAATGATCTGTTAAGATATTTGTGTTTACAAAAATACTTTGTTGTATTTTATTATCTATATTATATCCTATCCTATCCAATTAATCTATATAAATATTATAAATGTGAAAGTTTGGATGTTTGGATGTATGGATAGATGGATGGATGGAAGTTTGTTGCTCAATCACGCAAAAACTACTGAACGGACTTGGATGAAACTTGCCTCAGCGGTAGATGATGACCTGCAATAGTACATAGGCTACTTTTGATCCCAGAAAAATGAGATGTTCCCGCGGGATTCACCAAAAACTGTCATAATGCAGCGGGCTGCACGGTTCTGCTAGTATTATATATGCGAAAGTTTGTGAGTATGGATGTATGTTTGTTACTCTTGCGTGAAAAAACTACTTAGTATATTTACATGAAATTTAGCACACAAGTAGATGGTGACTTGAAATAGCACACAGGTTACTTTTATCCCGGAAATATGAGTTGTTCCCGCGGGATTCACCAAAAAATTTCTATAATGCAGCTGGCTGCACGCTGCAGCTAGTTAATACTTGTATTATAAATGCGAAAGTTTGGATAGATAGATTTTTATTGCTCAATCACGCAAAACCTTCCAAACGGATTTGGATGAAATTTGGCACACAGGTAGATGATGACCTGGAATAGCATATAGGCTACTTTTTATCCCAGAAAAAATTGTTCCCGCGAGACTCACCAAAAACTGTTATAATACAGCGGGCTGCACGTTGCAGCTAGTATTATATACAATAGTTTAGTCTACATTCAAGTAGAAATGTAGTATTAGTAGGAATAAAACATAATTTTAGAGAATAAATAACGCTGTAAACATAAAGATTCACACCCGTATCCCCGAAGAGGTAGGCAGAGGTATAACCTAGAGAGTGCTAGGTGGCAAGCCTATCGCCAACCGGGCATTTATCCAATCCCGGATACCTTGTTTTTATTAGAAAAGGAAAAACCGACACCGGACCACTTGATCTCAGAGGCGATACACAAACATACTTCAAAATAAATATCATCACGCTAATTTCCTTGTGAATAAGATGTATTCTATATATCTATATATACTTACTTAATGTCTCCATCTCGGCATCACAGTTCAGTGTAATTTGAAAGTCAAGCCTATATCTATCACGATGTATCTGATTTTGAAAATCAATGAAAATCTAATTTTCTTAAAAAATCTCTAAATCTGTATTCCGCGCTAATATTATAAATATGAAAATAACTCTGTCTGTCTGTCTGTCTCTTCTTCGTGCCTAAACCACTGAACCGATTTAAATGAAATTTTGTATAAAGATAGTTTGAGACTCGAGATAGGACATAGGATAGCTTTTATCCCTGAAATTCCACGGAAACGGGAACTATGCAGGTAAAACTCCGGGACTGTTTATCTTAAATATAAAATTTAAAAAAATGTTTATCTAAAAAAAATCTCTAACACGCGGACGAAGTCGCGGGTAAAAGTTAGTTATTCATAAAACTCGTATGTTAGGGTAAGTGTTTAAAAATATTTACAGAAAACATTCCCAATAATGCAAATCAAAATTATTCTACAATTGTCAATCAGTATATTTATAACTTCAGAATTTTAATACATTAAGTAGGTATAAGTTGTTAAAAAAATATTCACCTAAATAGGTATAAAACTACTGGTATTTGTATGATGTATTTCTTACGATTACATTTTTTTTATATCATAAAATAGCAAATAAGCAGATGGGTCTCCTGATGGAAAGAGTCAACCATTGCCTATAGACACCAAAGATGTTAATCGTGCGTTACTATCTTGTGGCGAGGTCTTAATGCCACATGCACAAGCTTACCGGCTACCTTTCCCTCCAAACCGGAACACGACAGTGACAAACACTGACGCTATTGCAGCAGAAATAGGTAAGGCGGTGATACCAGGCCCGGGCGAGACAATGCTGAACTCTACCACCTAGTAGCCACGATGGTGGTGACTCACATAGGCAATTAGGCGCCCTTTACGACATGCCTGGCAGAACGGCAATTGGTCTATTCTTCAAAGGAGCCCGAACCAACACGGGCAAGCCAAGGCAAGCAAGTAGGTATAAGTTGTTAAAAAAAATACTCACCAAAGTAGCTATAGGTATGACTGGTGGTATTTGTATGATGTATTCCTTACGGTTACATAAAATTAGAATAGCATTAATATAGAATGAAAGAAATGTTTGCATATTGAGTTTATTTCAAATTTATAAGATGGTTCATATTTAACGGATACTAGTTTCTGTTAAACAAAAAATATTGCACACGGTGTGTTCTATTTTTGAGTGCATTTCGCGCTATTTTGGCGTTCCCTATACAGACAATGTGTCAATGACCCCATTTGCGGCCTGCTATTTACGTGGTTTTGGAAAGTTTTGGGGCTCTTTGTTAGAGCGCGTTTATTCATCAACAATTTAACCAAAATATTCCCTAAATATAGTCATATAACTGTACATTCAGCAATAAAAGTAGACAACATTTAATATAGCATTTAGTTTATAACTTAGTTAAAATGTTTACTAAATTTAGGTGACATTTAACAATAAAAATATTGTATTGTATATAATTTACTTTTTACGTACGGAATGTCTCGTTGATCTAGAGATTAGCATATTCGGCTGTGATTGTGGGGTCCAGAGATCGATTTCGTTATAAATCTAATTAGAATAATCACAATAGCAGCTTGAATTACGAGTATATTATTGGTGTTAACACCAACGCGCCTCAAGAAAGCAAGTACCTACCTATAGCTATTGGCGCTGATTACTGCCAAGTGCCAATAACAAACGAGACTCGTTAAACATGGCAAAAACGGTAATGGGGATCACTAGGTACGCATTTCTTAAACTAAGTAAACTATATAGTGAACCTAAGCAACTGTTAATGTCAGATTACTCTGCTAAACATGCTAGGGAACAGGCGTAATAATTATATATTGTAAATGAGTAAACTAGATATGTATTAAAAACAAAACAAATAAATAATATCTATCAGTATTTATAATAAACTTAAACAGTAAGTAAATACTATTGCAAACTTAATAATACATTACATTCTATTAAATAATGTTATTCATTATAAAGACTATTAGCAGAGCAGACTAAAATAATAGATTCGATAACACGGCGCAAAGTTCAACGTTAGCATACAAAAGAGTCGGGGTAAGGCAGCTTTTTATGAGCTGAATTCAGCTTAATCTATAATAAAGAACGGCGGCGCAACACAAGTATAGTATGCGGGTGTACGATGCTTGTGCGCACTCACGCACACAGCGGCAAGTGCCCTCCTCGGTAGGCTGCAATTCGTCGGTGCGTCGCTCCCCGCGCTCTTGGCTCTTGCCCGCACGCAATTGCACTGCACTCCGTACTCCGAAGTCGCTCTGCGTGCGTAAAAAGCGCACGCAGGAGGTGCGGGGTACGACGGAGAGGACTGCGATCGCTCGCAACCAACAGTCACTGACAGACGCTCGAAAGAGCACGCCGCCCCCGCAGGGCGTTCTAAGTAGCTTGCTTGTCTACGCGATCATCCCTTAAACGTTCTACGAACTTTATTCAGTGCCAATGCAAACTTTTAAAAAACATTACATGATTAAATTTTATGCGGCTTGTTATTGAAATTGGATCTTATTCACAATTATAAAAGGTAAGTGTTTTTTATTTTATTTTTTTAAATTGTACTTAAACATGTCTGATTAATAGCAAACATCGTAGCGATGCTACGAATTCCACTACTCTACGGAATAAAATCAAACGTCTTACTAATAACTATAGATTTTATTTATACTTTAATGCAAAGGCATAAGATTAAAAGTGGCTTAGTTTTTGGGTTAGTAAATCCAGTTTTAATTTACACAATATTGTTTGGGACGGCAAAATCGTGTCCATCGTTCCCCTAGTTCGATTTACCTGACGAATAAAAGGTAAAAGTCAATTTGGCACTGAGGAAGGGCTATAAAGCGATGTATGTAAATTGGGAAGGGCGGTGCAGTCGCGTTGTCGCGCTTCATCGCAACATACGTTCGCACTTCGCACTTCCAAACATAGACTCATACGTGTAGCAAGTGCATTGCGCGCGCGACTTTCAATTTTTATCTTTTGGAAAGAAAGTACATAAAATTATTCAGGGATTATTGATGTGAAGTTATAAAAATGTATCCAGCTTCAACATCTGAGGGAATATTGCCAGGTATGATTCATAATTAATACATTTATAGTTAACTTTTACAATAATTAAGCTTTTGGAAGTTTCATTCAATAGAACCGTGTAGAAAAATATTTAATAATTTATTCAAGCACATTCTTAAAAAAATCCTTCGGGAACTCGTTAAATATATGAATATGTTAGTGTTAATATAAATTGTAAATACATAGGTATTTATAAACTTACATTTAATTTAATCATTACCGCAGAAACGTGATTGCACAATTTACTGTTGTTCTATAAAATTTCAGTAGTAATAAAAATTTGAAAATAGGGGATTGTGTGTGTTTGTGTAGAAATATTTATTAAATCTTTATGCTTAAACGGCCGAACGAATTAAGAAGAAATTAAAAAAAACTTACTTAAAATCTTTTTTATTTTTGTTACTAGCTTTGCTAGTTTACTAAACTTAGTCTGGTGGTTAGTCTATTTGGCTCAGATAAATAGGTCCCGGGTTCAATCCTTGGGTCAGGTAAAAATGTCGAAATTATTGTCGAAATTCAGAATCTCAGTAGCAGGTTTGCGTTTGGTGGTGGTGTTCACACCCCTATACTTCGGGTGAGCACGTAAATCTGTCAGTCCCAGTTATTGCAAGAAACAGGCGATAAGCGTTATCAGTTCGGTAAAATGCGGCGAAACGTATCACTTCGCATCTCACAGACCGACAAAACTTTGAATCGTGGTAAACTGCAACATCTATTGAAATTTATTTTACTCTGTCTACCCGGTAAGGGAACCGGAGTGATGATATTTGTTTTGTTGCATTTAGTGTAAAATTATCATATTAACATGAAGGATTACATATGGTTAAATATGCGAAGTAATTTGCTAATTTAATCATTTGATTAACATGACCATATTTATTAATTATTGCTTCAATAATATTATTTATTTTAATATGTATGAATTTTAATTACAAAAGTTTCATTTATGGACCAAAAAAAGTATATTCACGCCCGTATCCCCGAAGAGGAAGGCAGAGGGTACAACCAGTGCACCCACGATAAGCCGAAGATACTCGGTTCCACAATGTGATAGGTGGCTAGCCTATCGCCAACTAGGCACTTTTCTAATCCCGGGCAACGTTGATTTTATCAGAAAACTGAAAAAACACATTTTTTTTAAATTCGCCGACCCGGGAATCGCACCCGAGACCTTGTGTAATCAACTCCAACACCGGACCAATAGACCACAGAGGCGATTTTTGGACCAACTTAAAAATTAAGTTCCTAATTCGATTATCTATTTAAAACGAATACTTTCTCATATATCTTATCGTAAAAATAATATGTTTAGATGTATTTTAAATGTATGTGCTATATAGTTAATAGTTTTAATATCTCTAATTTTGATGTATCGATTCATATTTATTTCGATTATTAGAAGTTTATTATTAATCTCTTGTGGGACTAGATATGCTATTGTAAAACAGCATTAAATGTTACAGCTAGGTATATCTTTATCTAGATCAAATTAGTCATTGGTGATTTACATGGCGAGCAAGGCTTAAAATAAGTTTTTCATGTCGGCTTATTATTCTTTTTTACAAAAACACAAAATTAAAGGAATAGTAAAGTCACAAAAATCGCCTCTGTGATCTAGTGGTCTGGTGTCGGAGTTGACCACACGAAGTTCGATTCCCGAGTCGGGCAACTAAAAAATAAATAAATGTGTTTTTTTTCAGTTTTCTGATAAATACAATGTTGCCTGGGATTGGATAAGTGCCCGGTTGGTGATAGGCTTGCCACCTATTACATTGTGGGACCGAGTATCTTTGGCTAATCGTGGGTATACTCGTTGTACCTCTGCCTACCTCTTCGGGGATATGGGCGTGAAGATACTCTTAGTAACTTCTCATATTAGGTATTTAACGGACAAGCTGTGTACTATTTTTTGAACTGATTTAAAAAATCAAATATAGCTTTTAAATGACAAGTCATATCTCTTAAAAGTTTTTACGGAAAAAATCATTTTTCTCCCTTTCCTTTTGGAATATCAATTATTTTATACTGCGTAGACTGAGCGTAGCCTATCCAAGTGGCTGCGAGGTTAATATTAATTCTAGATTATTTTAATAAATGTCTAACACTGGACTAATTACACGAATTGATCAAACTCCATAATAAGCAAATTATTTGCTTATATATAAATACTCAAATATATTTAATAAACACCCATACCGAGAAATACAAATAACTATGCTCATCACACTAATGTTTGTCCCTATCAGGTATCGAACCCGAGCCCTATTGATGCGTAGTCAGGTTCGCTAACCACTCGACCAGCGGAGCGGTCAATAAGATAAATTCCAATAAATCATTTTAAAACTTTCTTTCTTTACTTTTCAGAATCGCAGTTTAGAAAAATGGGCAGCTGCGAAGGACAACAAACGTTCTGCCTAAAATGGAACCATCACAAAACGAACTTAGTAGAAATATTAGAAGCATTGATCAAAGTAGAGACGTATGTAGACTGCACACTAGTAGTAGACGATCAAGTCACCTTTAAAGCACATCGAGTAGTACTGGCCGCTAACTCACCGTATTTTCAGTCCATATTAGCTGATGTTCCCATGGATCATTGCAGCATACTCTTCCCAGGTGTAAAGGATTTTGAAATGCGCGCTCTACTGGAATATATGTATACAGGCGAGGTCAATGTAACGCAAGCGCATATACCACGCATCATGAAAGTAGCAGAACAACTTGAAGTTAAAGGTCTTTTTGATATGACTGAACTACGAAGAGGTCCTGGAAATAGCGAGCGAACCCCCGCTGCTTCTCCGCCTAGGGTTGTACCTGCTGCTCCTTCTAGTATTTCTCCACCAGCACAGGTTAACCGCTGGCCACCTCCCCCTTCAGCTCCCGTACTGTCAGCTGCTTATGATTCTGCTGATATGAACCCATTGAAACGTAAAAAATTGTCAAGTATGTTAGCTACCCGTGATACCCCAATTTTAAGGAATGTTCTAGCCCAGACGACAGCCATTGATTCTCCACAACCCATATCTCTAGTATGTCATCCAGTCAACCCGCACGAACCTAGCCGTTTGCACTCCAATGGATCAGCTCATGATTCAGACCGACCAAGCAGTCCTCAAAGGCCTTTTGACTATAGACCACGAAGATTATCATCAAGAGCTTCATCTCCTCATTACAATCGTTCTGACCGCTCGGAAGACGCTCACTCTCCGTATACAGAAAGGTCATTCGAAGAAGATAACCAACGTAACTTTCATCCCTCTCCGCCTCCCAATAACTTTCAACCTGATGTAAGAGCTGGCTTAGCCCCATATGTACCACCACAACAAAAACCAGAATGGAAAAGGTACAAGCAATATACGAGATCCGATATAATGTCAGCAATAGAATGCGTTAGGAATGGAATGAGTGCATTACAAGCATCACGAAAATATGGCGTTCCATCACGTACTTTGTACGATAAAGTCAAAAAACTCGGCATCACCACAAGCCGTCCGATGAGTCGTGGAATTAAAAGGGAATCAAATGGTGCCGCATTCCCGTATGGATTAAGTGGAACCGGTGGAAATGAAGAGGGACCACCAACAGCACCGCTTATTGATCCATCTTTCCTACAACAGGCATTAGAAGGAGCTACGAGAGAAGGCGGACGAGAAGCCTTACACGCCATGGCACTAGCCGCAGCCGCGCATGCAGCCTTGACCCCACGGACACCACCCCGGTCAGCGCCTCACTCGCCGCGAACACCACCCCCTGACGACGATCACGTTGAAGATCTCTCTGTATCTCGGCGTCGCGACCCAGATCCACCGTCCGGCGTGATTGTTCCTCCTCGAAATTTTGCTCTTGATTGTAGTGAACGAGACTAAATGAGATGCTGCAATAAAACCTCTTACAAAGACTGACTTAGGCGTACAAAGTTATTAAGTAAGGCTCATTTTGGTAGGCTACTGGTAAGACGCGCCGCGCGCGCACGCCACGCTGACCGGGCGCTCCGGCCGGGCGATTGCAATGGGCCCCGCGGCCACTTATATTTTGCCTGTAATTCCCTATTTATTTCCTAACACTTATTACCTATTAACGAAATAAAATTTCCGTTAAAAGGTATAGTTGTATGGCGGTGTTCTATCTTGGTTTTTGTTTGTTTATTTTTTCTGTAATTTTATGTTTGACAACGTTATGTCTCTGTTAATAATTAGTGTTTAAGTTAGCTTTAATTAAGTTTAAGTTAGAGTGGTATCAGATTAGGGCTACGGTCAGGAGGCAGTACTGGCCGTGGCGTTCACTTGGGTAGGTCTGCCTCGACAAGTTATAGTGCAATTTGTTCTTAGCGACTGTGATGTTTATAGACTGAAGCGCCGCCATTACCTCACATTTGCTACTCTAGTCCGGTGCACCGCACGATGTCCTTTTCAAATAACCTAATATTTAAAACTCAAATGTTTGAAAGGGAGTGCGATTTCTGACGCTCACTATAAATAAATAGCAACATAATTTTATGAATAATTCCTATGTTACTTACGGGTTTCATTAATGTTAGTGATTTGCCATATTTGTTCATTGTTGTTATATAAATGTGTTCGATTTTCTCGAAATGTTTAGATTAATTTGCACTAGCACCGTAAATATTGATAATTTGCGAGGTTTATAGCTAATCACTAAAATAGAAGAATGCTCAATCTTTACAAGTAATTTTTGTCTAATGAAAATAATGTAACACATAAATTAGATTTTAGAGTCAGTACAATAAAAAATTTCATGTAAGAATATATGTATTTAACCTACATTATACGAAACATAATTTTGTTTGTTTTAAATATAAATCCACTGTGCCTCTAAACTATGTTAACTGGTATGGAATACTATATAAATATGTTAACCTTATAATAATTTTAAGTTAATTATATTATTACTCCTTAATTCATTGGAAGACTGATTTGTTACTTTAGTCTAGTTTGAAAATGCCATAGATAATATTTTTAACTTTGCATCTTCATTAAGGTTGTTCATTTGGGTTATTTCGGGATGAATGTGTAGCAACTACACTACTGAAGTGTCACTGTTGTGCCTTGTTTTTATCAAATCGAGATGTGTTGTGGACATTCCAATAGTTACACTTTGTGGTTCTTAGTAATTTATTGTACGAAGGCTTTGGGGCTGATAATTATTATTTAACTATAAAACTATGTGTCAGGTACACATTGTATGTACTTTTAAGTTTTAAACTAAATACCTCATAACTATATTAGATAGATTGGATATGTGATTATATCGATAATTATACTTTTGTGCCTATATAATATAATGTTATGCACCAGAGTTCGTTTTTTGTGGATGCAAATCATACTACTACTTTTATTAGTTGTCAATGTATCATTCGTGTAGATTTAATTAAATGATGTTTGTTTATCTCTTAACGTAGGTAATATAATAAGAAGTCTATATTTACAAATAATATAATGTTATAAATACAAATTAAACGTTTAATATCAAGAAATATTGGATTTTATTGTTAAGTTTAAAATTATTTTAAAATCGAAATTATAGCTCTAAAAGCTTTGAATTTGACATTAAATTTAAAATTCGTGGCTGAGTGCCTAGCCCGCTCCATCAGTTGTTATAAGTACCTATTAATAAAAGTTCATGTTCTATGTAGGTATATATTGCGAGCAAATATAAAGCTGTAGGTACCTATTAAGTACCTAGGTATGTCCTAGATTATTGTTCATGAACATATAAATTAATCTTGGCCTGAGTGCAAGGTTAGCTAGTATTTGGCCCTACCAAATCTAAAAAGCATATTAACGAAATTTTTGATAGGCTAGGACAAAAATTTAGCAGACCAGTCACTTCATGGGCAAATTTATCAGCTCCGTCTCGCTAGCTATTTAAAAAAAGCCAAAATTAGGTGCTTTCTAGGTGTCAAGTTTAAAATTTAGTACGCAAACACGAGCGCAAGATCGTATGCGCGCGTGTGTGTGATAATTGCGTGTTTTCGGCAGTACCACATTTTTTTTTATATTATAAGATAGCAAACAAGCAGATGGGTATCCTGATGGGAAGAGTCAACCATCGACTTGTCACTTGTCCGGTAGTAGGCATTAAGTATACCTATTGACTTAGAGTAATAATTGACTATTCTTTTGTAGCTGTGAACTAAGCATACTGATTGTAATTTGTAGGTAGGTATGTTCTTTAGGTACCTACTAATATTATCAGTTCACTGAGAAAGGGTTAGGTACGTCCATTTTGTTAGGTATCTTCGACGCCTCTAAAGTTGCCTCAACTAGCATCGAATTAATTTATGAATGTGTAAAAAATAGGTAGCTAGCCTTAGAGTAATTACGCATGCGTTATAATTCTATGTAGCTAGCTACCTAAAACTAGGTATAAGGGTACATAACTATACTAATTAAGCATTGCCATTTGCCAAGTTATGTATATACCTACCATATTTATACAAAGAACAATGAAATGGTTAATTATCAAACCTCGTTTTTATTCATTAATCTCGTATTTTTTTGTGAAATGAAACTTCTATTTAAATACACACTTTTCCCGCGTCATTTTTATTCTAATTTTAATTATTACATATTTATAACGAAAAATAGATTGATCATTAGTGTTATTAAAATTTTGTTCAGTGACATCTATGTGTTTATGGACCTAACAAAAGTTTTTTCTCTTAAACTCTATAAACTACCTAAGAACACTATGGCCATGCTGCCTTACCAGTTACCAGTCGTCGAGTTCTCATTCAAGTAACTTAGAGGATGTGACATAACTAAGAAAAAAATGTGTGTTATAGTGTTTAGTAATGGCGGACTACTATTCGTTCTACATTGCATAATATTGCAATTAGACATCATCCTTAAAAAATCTTTTTACTTTTATATGAAACACACCACATTTATAGAAAACTACAATAAATCTCAAGCTCAGCACACAAAATATGTTTGTTCCTGTTGCGGATTGGACCCGAGCCCCATCGATTGAGGAGTCAGTGTCGCTAACCACTTGACCAACGGGGCGGATACATAAAGTAGGTGAGTCAAGCAATAAGTCCTCCCGTCAATTATAAAGAGAGTAAGAAAATAAATTTGGAACTCGTTTTTCTATTTAAAGACTCATGCGCAGCAGAGAAACATAGGTAATAAAAATAGAAGAAGCCAATCATATACGATTATGTAATGCGCATGCGTTATTCATGTAGGAAAAACCCAAATGGAAGGACTAAGGAGACTATATTGAGGACAAGGGTTATTTAATATTTTTTGCCTTTCCCCATTCTAAACTAGGCAAATTATTTAATATTTACAAATAGTTTTCAAAACGATCATTATGTACAATAATTTACAACTGTCAGTAATCATTATTTTTAACCTAGTAATTTTCAAAAAGCCCCACTAAGTTTTTTCACATACAAGTCAAGTTAGTCACGAAATTCCTTTAAAACTGTAACGCCAGGTCAGTTATTGCTGGAAAGTTTTCATTTCGTACCAACTTCCTTAATTACACGCAAACAATTTGACATCATCATAGCAACTCGGAACCTTGATATCTGTTGAAAATTCAATTTTTGAAAATCGTGGTGAAACCAAGAACTTCTTAATCTATATCTATCTAAACTAATATTATAAAGAGGAAACATTTGTGTTTTTATAGGTATGTTTGTAATGTTTTCACACAAAAACTACTAGACCGATTTTAAAAATTATTTTATCATTAGAAAGCTGCATCTTCACTGAGTGACATACTAGGTTACTTTTTTACCCGACTGAAAAAAAAGAGAAATAATGGAACAGCTAGTACATAATATAATAAAAGAGTAGAAAAGAAATTTCTGTACATAAAAGATTTCTGAAAAATATTGATTAGGTTGGTTAAAGGATCGATAACAGAAGCGAAAAACTATTTTTTAGAATTCTTGTCTGTCTGACTGTTAATTGGACCGTCAATCACGCAAAAACTATAGGCTATAGATATGATTTTCAGAATGTCCACCCGTGCGAAGCCGGGGCGGGTCGCTAGTCTAATCTAAAATTATAAAAATATATGTGTACATATATATGTGTTTGAGTATACTGTATATACAAGTATATTTTTTTTTATCTGTTTGTGCTAATTCTGTGTTGCGATAATTATTGTTACTAGACTAAGTAGGTGGAGAAAAAGTTGTTTTTAGTAATTTTCATAAACTACCTGTTAACTGTTTAACAGCCTAGCCTAGCCTAGCAATTCTACTAGAGAAATGTTATTTCCATTTGCTGACGGGCAAGTCAAAATATTTTGCCAACAACATTTGCATACTTATTTTTAATGTAATTTAACACCGATTTCGTGTTTCCCTAAAATCTGAACGAATCAGCATACTTTTTACAATTTACACGTCCACCAATATTCCCTTACTTTTTGACGTCCACTCACAGGCGATTCTAACTCGTTCTAAATATGAGCTGATGTCCTTTAAGATCCCGATATTTTTAAATATCGTAACTAATAAAGGTTATAAATGATACTTTTAAATTTAACCTCAAATTTGCTTTAACATCGGTGTTACATATAATATAACCATTCGCTAAATGAATACGGCCTTAAATTACCAACGAATCGCCTTTACGCTCAACCGCTTGCTTTCCTCGTTCGCTCTCAAGCGAAAACTCAATATTTGCACTTGTAACTTGAGTGACGGGGAATCTAATCCGAGTCTCCGTGCGTCGAGTCCGAATCTCGGTGCATTTAATTTGAGTTAGTAAGTTGAGTTGACCTATCACTTAAATTCTTCCTATGTAAGCATGTCCTCCTCATATTTAGTGGCCTTCCTTACTCTATTCTCCATACCACCATATACAGACTATATGCTAGTACTTTATTTCCATAAACAATAAATAACATCGCCTGTCCCTATTAACAGTGTCGGATCTGCAAATCAGCAGTTTTACAGGAGAGCGCGCCAAAGTTAAAATTGTTTATATATTTTTAAATACGAGAGTTAGGTTTTCAATAAAATTCTATGTATTAATAAGCATTTAAGAGATTAAGTACATTGTAATTAAACATTGTTTTTTCTTTTCTAAATATGTGAAAAGTTAGTAATGGC
>DWBA01000317.1:0-14238 GCA_018236825.1 Apodemia zela | reverse complement strand
TAATAGATAGAGTGATTCGAGAGGAAGGTTTATATGTATATATTGTACCCGTGCGAAGCCGGGGCGGGTCGCTAGTATTATATAAAGGAAAGATTTTATTGTGTGTTTGTAAGGGATAAAAATTATTTTATAATATATGCTACCATGTATCGGACTGGGAAAAGGAAGTTATGATTTTAGATCGCGGTCGCGGGTGGAAGTCGCGGATAACAGCTAGTAATAGAAAAATATCGTCACATTTTTCTTCTCATCTCATCATAGTTTTTTGGTTTGCTGTTTCAGCCATAGACTACCAGTCCCTGGTTCAATTCTATCGTTAAGCAAAAGTATTAATTGTTTCCATACACACATATCGCCGTGCGCGAAAAAGCTCTCAGGTCCTCAGTCACTGCAAGCAATAAACGCTATCGTTTATTGCTTCCACCTCCGTATATACCAAGTCTTACGACTTTTCGTAAGGATTGGTATACACGAAGGTGGTGGCCCATCCCGGTAGCTGAGAACCCATCAATCTTGATTTTCAGGATTGTCTTAAGAGACTAGGTTAACTCTGCCTACTTCGAGACCCCGTATCAGGGCTTGAAATCGGTTTGAAAAATACCAGTTGACATAGGACTTTAGCAGTTTTTATAAAAGGCTTCGCTTCGAGCATATTTGAGATGAGAGCGCTTCATAAAATTAACCAAATTGGTTTAAGCCAAAAGCCCGAAAAGTACGTCACGCACTATGCGGACGAAAATTGGATGTCTGAATTTCTTTTTTTAAGCCGGTTTATTGATTACAAACCCTTTATAATTTTGTTTCATAAGGAAACCGGTTTTGTTGAGGTAAAGGTAGAGTCAAACCTCAACAAAACGCTCCTGAAGTACTTACGCTGATTTAGATTTGGAATGTGGCGCCGAGGTAGTTACCACTGAAGAGCTTAGCGGTAAGAACCAGCGTGCCAACTAATGTCAGGGTGACGTCACACCGATGACATGGAAAAGGAAGATCTTCCCAGCCAGGCAAAGTGTACTGCCTGGGGACCGAAGTACGTCGGAGAAGCGTTGAACTTGTTTATAGTGTTACAGGATAAACAATTGTAATATCGCGATTCAGGATTTTTAATTTTCACTTTTTATATTTTTTATTATATATTTTTCCTTGTAGCGTATGTTTATTGCTTTACCGCTACAGGAAATTAACTAGTTCACAAGCCTTGCCCCGCATTTTTATTCAAGTACTAATTTTGTACTTGACATTTCGGAGGTATAGAAGAAGTTTTTTATATATCATAGAATAGCAAAGAAGCTGATGACTTGTTTGAAAGAGATGACTATCACCTAAAGACATCAAAATAGTCCCGTTGTACTGCTACGCTGAGTTATGGGAATAAATAAATTGGGGTGAAAACAGTAACTTTCTTTAACGAGAAGTTAATTAAAAATATTAATTTGGTGTTAAAAATAGGTTTTAACTACCACCAGGTCAGATTAACATTATATTGTAATTTCTCATCTTCACTGCTATTTAAAGATTGTCTAAGCCGCGATCTTTAACCTGTACGATGCAATACCTGAACTACAGATTACATAACATTTGGAGAAGTGTGCACAAGTAACAACTGTGGGAGAGGCACCCGTTTTGACTTCAGACCAGCCAGCTTGTCTTGTTCGTATAACAAAAATACTGTTTTATAAATGTGTATCGTATGCATGTTTTGCTCGTAAATAAAGAAAAGATTCATCACAGAAGCAGTTCGCTGCAGATAACATCGCTATCAAAAGGCCTGTATTTGAAGATCATTCAGTGATTAGACTTAAATAATAAATAAATTCAAACAGATGTAACAATCAAACTATGTATAAATAAAGCATACATCGTTTAAAGCAGTGGATTAAAATGTTTTCTGTATAATAACCAATAAGTTACAAATCACAATAGGCATTGTAATGGCTCGCGGCCCGGACTCCGGAGTGGAATGGAATTAAATACATATTTACAAACATGTAAAAAGAAATTTAACTCTTTAATCTTTCAAATGGTTTCAATACAAATAAATTTCCCCTTTATAATCTTTTCAAATATAATATAGGTTTATAAACAAGCCCATAATGATTTCGACAATTTTAAAAGCCAATATCTGAGTATAGGTGCGCTGAAGAGCAATATAATACTGGGCTCCTCTGATGAAAAGTACAGAAGTCTATAGTGGGTGCATAGTGCATACACATACTGAGAGAAAATAATAATTCGTCTTTTAAAAATATTTTTTATTATTTTACAGGAAAGCAAACAAGCAGATGGTTCTCCTGATTGAAATAGATAACAATCGCCTATAACCACCAAAGATCTAAATGGTGCGTTGATGTACGTGTGGTGGGGATGGAAATCATGGATAGGTTTACCGGCTACAAACAAGAACACAACAGCGTCAGGGATAGAGTGCGTTTGGCACTCGATTATCTCTACCTGCGCCGTAAAGCTATAAACTATATAAGCTAAATAATAACAAAACTATATTTAGCCTGACACCAAACTTCATTTTGCGTCTCTAATCTCCACAAATCAAACGATATAATATACTCGTATATCCAATTCAGTATGAAAGCGTTAGGCAGTCCGATCGCTTATATCTTAATGGCACCTCATAACTTAACGTAATCTGTTATCACTATAGGCTGTAGGTTTGTGTGGACACGGAATCGCCTCTTCCCTGCTCATAATGCTGATGTATGGAGCAGTGCAGAGGTGCGAACGACATAAATCGTGCGGTGAATGGTGCTGTCGCCGGTAAGGAAGATGGGCGAGCGCTGGCTGCCGCGACACCGCGCGGCCACAGACTAATATGTTCAGTGTGACATCTATACTGGTGAAAACACCTACGAATGACTAATCAACAAATATAATAACATAATAAACGTATGGACATTAAGAGCAGCATTTAGATCATTTGAACCGACCATCACTATGCACTCAGATGCACAAAAATTTTGTCAGCTGGCGTAATAAGATGTAATATTTTATGACACTGGCGTAATAAGATGTTATTTATGTATTAAACCTTTTAATATTTAACTATATATGTTTTTTAGCACTCACCTCGTGCCTCGTGCTTTAATATTTATTTTTAGTTTAGCACAATTATCCGCAAAAAATATGGTCCTTTGCATGATTTTCTGATAGTTTAAAATTATATAACAAAAATACAATAGAAAGGGCAAAAAGAATTAACCGTCCGACAGTACAGAAATTTATTAAATTATTTTCATTTCCACATTACTTTCTAACATGGCTTTATTCCACTGTACATTTAGATAAAATATATTAAATCACGTCAGTTTCATAGGGTAGGTAGTGGTGCAATAAATTCCATTGTTCATTCAGATCCTTCATCCACATCATCTCATTTTCCATTTTAAATTATTGTCGGAAATTACTTAGATTAAATCGAGACAGCATTACGTACTTTTCAAGTTAAGGTAACAATTTAAAAAGTTATTTTGTTAACTGTTTGCTGTAAACTGTGGTACTCATTTGAATATAAACTAAACGTCAGGCTCGGTTTAATAGAAGTTAATTCAAATTCAGATTTATTCTATTCAGAATGTTTATCTAGGCCCGGCGCAGATCGCGAGTGTCCCGCCGTGATATACAGCTATATTACAGCCTTTGTGCGGGACAAGCGGACAATCGCTGGCTGCGAGTGAAGGGAGAATGGAAGGCGGTACCTGCCGGCTGTATCTAATCCTACCTGCTACCGTTAGATATAGTTAAATAGTTACATTTTCTGACCATCAACAAAAGTTTCTCAAATAATCGAATCGATGCACCGGTCCTGGTTCTTTCGTATGCGTCAAACTGTAGCATAAAGAATTCATTCAGGGCACATCGGCTGGTCTGCCTCATTACGAAGTAATCAAATTGGGCAAACTTAACGTTCATTTATTGTAGTCACTTAAATTAGGGTAGGTGTGTGATCTAGCTTGTCTGGGATAACGTCGAAGGCGAAATACGTTCCGTTCTGGATCTGTTGCGTTCCGATCCAGCATTAATTCGTAAAATGTCGACTCGTCAAGTTTCTAAAATGTGTTTTATAACCTTATCTTTATGTGTCTGTGTAGATAGAAATAGCCTTAGCATACCGCCTACCTTGTGGAACCAAGCAGAGTGCTGGAACGATTTATATTTATGTTTGGGATTAGTGCTCATCATCATCATCATGCAACTTGACTTCGAGCAGTATCTCAGTCGTTGCTGAAGTGATAAGTGAAATTGATGTTTCAACACGATATTGGACCGTCACAGATAGGGTGACGATGATATGATAACAAACTAGCTGTTCCTCGCGCCTTCGTTCGCGTGACCTAAACCATTACTTCCTTTTGTTCAGTCGGGTGAAAAAATAGTCTATGTCACTCCTGGATAGTGTGGCTTAGGTAAAAAAAAAATTAAGATCGATCCAGTAGTTTTGAGTTTATTTGTAACAAACATTCAAAACTACCAATGTTTCCTCTTTATAATATTAGTATAGACTAGCTGCAACTGGAGTTGGATGCAACTCGCTCTTGTAAGCTGCAAGGGCGGGTGCGTCCAGCCGTTAGTTACATCGATATGATACGAGTTTCTGAAGTCAAAAAATAACCGTGTTTCCCCAGTATTAATCCGGGCCCCTTCCGAAGAGTCGATTAACTACTTTACAGCTAGGCATCATCGTAAAAAGGGTAAGAAGCTAATTCATGTAAGTACGTTCATGACTACCTAATAACTAGGTGGTGGAGTTCTCACCCGGGTTTTGGTACCATGCCTTAGTGTAGGTACTGTTGGTACTATTCCTGCCGCATTAGCGTTATAGCTTGTCAGTTGTCACTGTCGTGTTTCGGTTTGGAGGGTTCTGGTAGCGGGTAAACTTATACACGATGCTTTATTATTCCGCCACACGGATAGCAACGCATCACTATGAAACGAGTTTATATTGGTAACGAGAGGATGCTCACATTCTCTCGTCCAGGTTATATATATATAAGTATCTCTCAAGCTAATAATGAGAGCTCAGAATGTCTGCAAGGAACGCAATTGTTCTCTACAAGTAGAATTATTGTGTAAATACAAATACGAGTACAGTGCTCGCGTTACAACACAACGCATTCGGAAAACAAAATCACAAGCCTCATCTAACGCGTATCACCCAGCATTCATCACAAATAAACGACAATGCTCAATAAAACCAGCCATTAAAGCCAGACAAACACAGGTATCTGCGACTGTGCGATGGTATCGGTGCGTGAGTATCGCCGTAGGATCGAGTGATGTATGGCGCAGCGCGGTGGCACCAGAATGGCAAGTGCTGCGGTAAATTGTGTTAGATCGGCGACAAGGCGTCGTGACTGCGTTTGCGGCGCTGGACACCTAACTAATGGCTGTTGAACACCTTATGAAATGCTCTGAGAAACGTTCAAACGGCTTTATGCACGAGTTGATTTTGCATAAGTATCTGGATGGAAAAAGGTTTTAAGCTAGGTTTACTTTTAAAGTTAGAAAAATTATTAATTTTCTATGATTTGCCATAACCACTTTTCAGCTATGTATAAAGTAGGTATATACAGTACCCGGCGGTAAATATTGCACATCGGCAATCATCGCATTTCCGAATACAAACGAATGCTAATTTCACGTCCATCAACTATTAGATTTATCGTTTAACAGAATTTAAATTCAGAACTAAGTATTTTTTGTTTTTACTACCTGCACTTTTTTTCTGTATTTTTTATTTCTATTAATCATCGTAATCACCCATTTAATTGATGCATCTTTTTCAATGCAGTGGCAGTTTGTTCATGACCATCTTGTACAAATCAGCTCAACGGGAGACAACAAATTCTTCAAAGGTATTTTGTACCTACTGCCTCTAGGGTATTTTTTCCTGTCAAAAAGTTATCCAAATTCTGGAAAAAGTAGTTGTCTGTAGGCGCGAGGTCTGGTGAGTACGGCGAATGAGGGAAAGCTTCCAACCCCAAGATCTTGTTACCTGGAGACCGTCTGTTGTGCAGTATGATATCGCGCTTTGTCGTTCAGTAGCAATGGGGACGAGCAATTGACCGACGCTCGCGCTGGTTGGAGACGCGCAAGCTGCTCTATTGCTGTATTCAATTCTTCACAGTACACATCTGCAGAAATACTCATATCGTTTGGTAAGAAGATGTAATGAATCACACCGGTGCTAGATCACCAAACAGTGGTCACTGTTGGATGATCACTTTTCTAGCGGTAAGTTTTCGTTTAAGGCATTGTTTAGATGTTGAACCAGAATCCAACCAACTTGCTAATCACTTGCAATTGTCAAACAGAATCCATTTTCCGTCGCAGGCAATAAAGCGGCTCAAAATTATTAAGTTTGTGTGCTCGTTAAGCAGTGCAAGGCACGTCTCGACGCGTACTTCGCGCTGGTGAGCATTGAGTATGTGGGCATCCATTTGTCATGTTTTTTCTTTTCCAATTTGATGTTAACGCTACTGTCTTGATGCTAATGTCGAAAGCTACTCCTAATTCAGCCGTAGACTGAGTATCATCAGCTTCCACATTCGCCTATAATTCATCGTCGACCAAAGTTTTCGGGCGACCACGAGGTTCATTTTCCAGGTAGAAATTTCCAGATGCGGGCATACCAATAATAGGTGGTGAGTCCGTTTGTAGTATTCGCTACGTAAACGTCGTTGATGTTGCGTACCACTTGTGCCGCGTTGTTACCGCGACGGTACTCAATATTCATGTTCCATAATTACTCGAATCTTTAACGTATCCATGTTGACGAAAAAGATTCAATATGCGTTGAAAACATAACGCTAATCAATAAACAAATGACTGATTTTGCAAAAAGAATTCCATGTTATTAAAACTAATTTGAAATTAGAATTCTGACCCACACAAATATTATTTTGATTTGAAATGTCCAGCACTGCCAACAGCAAGGTAAAGACCATAGACCACGCAAACACTAATAGACACGGTGTGGGGCCAAAAAAGTGTAACCGCTCAAATGAGCAAATGTATGTAAATGTCAAACGCTTGTAGATACACCTATATTATATAGTGGAAAAAATTTAATATGCCATATTGTGGTATTTTATATCATGCCGAATAAGAAGCCAAGGCTTAAAGAATACCCCTGGCGTGATTTAATTTCTTCTGTAAGTATTATATTTCCGGGTGTAAACGCAAGTGACGCTGACAACTTAATAAATTGCCTTAAAAGGCGCATCCAGTTTAATCCGTAGTAAAGGCCTAATATTATAAAAAGTGCCAACATTGATGCCAGCAAAAAGCGGATGAAAGTGTGAAACCGTTATGGGAACGAGAGCGAAACTGAGCGCTCCATCCATCTTCCCCGGCACCCCTATTTGGTGCTAGTTAGTGGTATCGTACCTCGTAAATCGCGCTAACGGCAGCAATCACTTGCGTGAATGGTCGGCTTCATGTCGCCTGGACACCAATTTTAAGGCCCGTCAAACATACAGCGGTTTTTAGTTTACATTTTTTAAATACGTCATTAACCAAAATTGAAACTCAGTTATTATTGACACGTTTATTATTAAACTTTTGAAAAAACCTACACATTTCGCGTTCAGGTCCGAACTATTATTATGTATTTTTTGTTTTCCGATTTTAGGATAGATGGTACGAGTTGTGCAATTCATGATTATGTAAAAACATGCATACTAAGCGTGTATGCGGGTGGACGGCAACGTATTGCTCTAGTTCGATGTCTGTATTGACGTCAAGCAGAGATGTTTGTGATAGGAAAATATGTGGAATATTACTCGCTCACCGCGGTCGTAATGTCAAAGTGAGACAGAGGTTGACACTAAATGATAATGTCGGTTAAAAAATATAAAGAGCATGCTCCGTTGTTTCGGACATGATGTATACATATTGTAAAAGTATACCGGATATGTTGTGGAAGGATATCCGAAATCACCCGTAACTCTACCAACTCGTAGTCACGATGGTAGTGACACGTATAGACATTCGGGCGCCTTTTACGACCTGCCTGGCAGAACAGCAGTTGGTCTATTGTTCATTCCCTTTAAAGAATGGAGACCAACTGTCGTTCTGCCAAACGCGCCAATATGTGATGAATCTGTTGTAACTAACAATTTATTAAATAATGCAGTGTGTACTCAGGTTTATACTCTTTAGTTACCTAATGTGTTTTTTTGTCTTGTCTAGTTATCTTCATGCATATCATGCTATCTTGTGTCCCATTCCGTTGATCAAATATTTCGTATTTTATTTGAAACTCGCTAACACTGTGACCGCGCCGCTGTAAATCCGAACATTTGACATTGTTTTACGAGGTGCAGTGAGCTTAACACGCCGCTCGGCGTGATCTCATTTGCTATTCTGTAACTCGGATAATTAATTAGAACCACATCCCATTAGAACTAATAGTACTAATTACCATAGACAAACCGAATACGTTTCATAATGTATTACTTTTATAAACGTATTTAAGTTTACTACGACGGTACTTTATATCTCTTTCTTTTGGCGGAACTTCGTTAAACTTCTATATTATTCAAGACTTTGGGAATATAAATTGAGATAATATTTCTACGCGGAATAATTCAATCTAAAATGATTTATACCTGCTCATGTTAGTCATCAAGTTTAAAGATTGTTTCTTTAATGCTAAGTAGTTTACCCTTTCCCTTTGTTTTGAGACTTTTAAGAAATTATTTTATAAACTATATTACAATTACACCAATATGTTTATACACAATATAATTTAAAAAAAAGTATCTTCACGCCCGTATCCCCGAAGAGGTAGGCAGAGGAGTACACCCACGATTAGCCGAAGATACTCCGGTCCCACAATGTGATAAGTGGCTAGCCTATCGCCAACCGGGCACTTTTCCAATCCCGGGCAATGTTGATTTTATCAGAAAACTGAAAAACACAATTTTTTAATTGCCCGACCCGGGAATCGAATACGGGACCTCGTGTGGTCAACTCCAACACCGGACCATTAGACCACAGAGACGATATAATTAAATAGGTAGTTGTTTTATATCTGTAGTCAGGAGCAAAGGTACCGAAGTCAAAGCCGACGCGACAACCTAAATAATTGTGGTGAACAGAAATGTCATAGTTTCACTCTATATCATTGTTTTTGGCGGTTACATTAAATATTTCCAAATTTCAATTTTTTATTAACAATCAAAAGGGAGACTTATCGTCGTATTATTTTAACTTGGATACAAAACATAAATTAAAAGACAACTTCTATAATTTTTATATTTTACGCTCCTAACTCAAATTATGAAACTTCACTAAAGACATGCGAGTTATTATTGAAAAAAATATGTAGAATTTTAAGACAAATATTAGGTATTTGGTGCGCTGAATAATATGTTAATCTTACGCAACACAATAAAACATATAAAAATGTATCAAGCATTTTATCTACTAATAATTTAAGTCACTACATTTTAAAAATTCAAGCAGGCACGCTTAGATGTGATCGCTTATAATGTAGATAGTGTTGTCCGTTCTAATACTCATATAGGTTTGTCGGACCGTGAAGCTGTCCGAAGTGTACAAGTCGTTAGCCAATAAAATGTTAAGCCAGCCGATTCTTTTAGTTTTAAACAAAATACTTATTTAGATGGGAAAATACTCAAAAATAATGAATGAATTATTACAGCGATCTAGATTAACGTAATAGAGAGCCATCTGCTTCTTTGCTATCTAATGATATAAAAAACCGGCTAAGTGCGAGTCGGACTCGCGCACCATTATCCATATAAACGGGCAAAAATCACGTTTGTTGTATAATTAAATATTTATGTGATTCTGTTTTTTAGTATTTGTAGTTATAGCGGCAATAGAAATACATTGTGAATTACATGAACATTGATATAAATTACACAACATAAATACATGAACATTTCAACTATCTAACTATCATGGTCCATGAGATACAGCCTGGTGACAGACAGACAGACGGACAGACAGACAGCGGAGTCTTAGTAATAGTGTCCCGTTTTACCCTTTGGGTACAGAACCCTAAAAAACAACCAGAAACATTACTTTATTATTTAATTAAACAGGTTCAAATTAATATGTTATTCCTGGATTGTGTATATTATCTAATGGCCGAAGAATTTTAAAATCGATTTCTTAGTTTTTAAGTTTTCTTATAAACAAACAAACATATGAACATACTTATTTTTGTGTTATAGCACTCACCCCGTGCTTAGGGAACTTGAAAAATGTTTAAAAACAACAAAGAAAACGTAACGTCGACGTAATCGATCACATAGCAAAGAAGAATTTCACCGCATTGAGTCTGTCGACACTAGCTCAGAGGCAGAGCGTCCCGGCTTGAGGGAGTCAGTCGCAGGTTCAAATCCCGCGTGTCGATATTTTTCTTTGTTGTTTTTAAACATATGAACATACTGTAATCTCTATACTTAATTTTATAGGACATTCCTAGATAGATATTTTAATATAACATAGGCATTGTATTCCAAATAATCTGTTAAGCGGTTGACCCTGCAGGCGATCCTTGAAACTTCCCGCTAAAGAAGTATTTAAGGTTAAAGAAGCAAAGACTATACATAAGCATAGATTTTTGAGCTCAAAGAGTTCAAAAGTCGTAAATATTACTGCATTTTAATTATGAAAAGATAAATATTTTTAAAATCACAATCGATTTTCAAATGTCATTCAACGCAATTTCTTAACTCTAAGAAAATGTTTTATTAGCTAATAAAATGTATAGGTTAAAAATTTCGAAAATAATGTCGAAACAACTTTTTTCAAAAATTGCAATATTTTAATAACCACACTTGTACTGTTTCACAATTAATAAATTGCAATATTTTAATAACCACACTTGTACTGTTTCACAATTAATTAATTGCAATATTTTAATAACCACACTTGTACTGTTACACACACAATTAATTAATTGTGAAACAGTACAAGTGTAACATGGAGTTTCACCAAGTGCCGACGACAAAGAGTGTAGAATATATTTTTCAAAAATGTTCGCCATTCATAAATCCTGAACGAATCAACGGATTTTCATGCAATTTACGATATTTGACGCAGTTTTTTAGACAAAAAATCAGATATTTTGAAATCAATCGATAACTTAGTCCGGAAGTTATTTTAAAAAAATATATAAAGTAAGTTTGCTGTATAATTTTAATATTTGAAAAGCTGTAACTGTTGAAAACTTGATTCAATTTTGAATTTTGAAATTTGTAAAAGATCAAAAAATGGTCGAAAAATCTCGAAGCTATCTCGAAAAAACACTTTTTTCAAAATGTTTCGTCAACGAACGGATAAACCGATTTTGATACAATTTACGCATTCGACGCAGTATTTTGAGACAAAGAACTGATTAGATTTTGTACTCAATCGGTGCATTCGTCTGGAAGTTATTTAAATAAAAACATTGTTGTTCCAAAATTTATTTTAAGGTTTTTTCAAAATTTCTCAAAATCTCCTGGACCGAATTGGTTCAGATTTTCAAAAAGTCTAAGTTTGACGAAACCCGATCGATTACTACCAACCGGGTTTTGATAGGTCAAGCCATTCAAAAGTTATGAGATGTTTACACACACACACACACACACACACATATACATACAGACATAGTGACGTCATCGATCCGGCAAAAACTCGATTATACTAGTACTAACGTAGCGGGAAGTTAAAAAAATCTTTACATTATAGTGACACTTTTTAATACAACTCCGTTACAAAGGGTTAAAGAAATATGAGACTTTTTTAGACTATGCATAATGTTTTTTAAATAGACAGCCGCAAAATATGAGATACGAGAATTCCTGTCTGTTTTGATCATGAATTATGAATATCGGTTATAAAGCGTGAATGTAAAGCGTTTTTGGAAAAAACATAATGAAAATCGGTTCGCTCTCTTAAAAATGTCATAACTTATCGCTCTTAACTACTTGAAGCCTGACTCACAGTCCCATTATAACCGTTTCATATTTATGGTCTTCCTTCAGAAACAATAAACTCTGCTCTTTATATCGTCTCTGGTTACCGCATTAGTTTGTTGACGTAACATTAGCTTTTTAAATTGAACAGCTATAAAAGTGTTATCTGAAATATCATTACCAGAATAACGTCCTTTATCAGTCATCAGTTTAAATAGTAATAAAATAAAGTGAAGTTGTGTTCCTTGAAATTAAAAAAATATTATTTTTTATATCATTGGATAGCAAACAAGCTGTTGGCTTTGCTGAAGGGAAGAGCTGATAATCATCGCCTATAGACGCCATTAGTATTAATGACCCGTCAATTAAATACGTTTTTTTATAAGTCAACTTAAACTTTAACGTTTACGAGATGAGAGTAAGTAACGAGAGTAAGTTAATTTTACGTTACTTTATTACTACAGCAACAAGCACCGACGCTCTTGCGACAGATATAGGTAAGGTAAGGCGGGTTCCTCAGTGTTCCTGCCAGGCAAGTCGTAAAAGGCGATCGATTGGCTATGTGTCACTACTATCGTACTACTACTACTACTAATATTACTAGTTGTCACAACTAGGTAGTAGAGTTCAGCAACGTCTCACCCGGATTCGATACCACCGGGTTACCTACTCCTACCGCAATAGCATCAATGCTTGTCACTGTCATGTTTCAATTTGGAGGTTAAATTAGCCGGTAAACTCTTGCATGTGACATTACCATTCCATCAAACGAATAGTAACGCATCTTTAACATCTTCGGTGTCTACAGGCGATACCTGTCTCGTTTTATCAGGAGACCTATATGCTTGTTTGATATGATATAAGTGTATGTGGAGTTCAGCCTATTCGTACGTCCTAGCAGCATAGTTAATTTGGCAAGTGGCAGCGGCGAGCGCGCCGTGAGCCGCGGATTACATTAATTGGTGCCATTACAGGCCGGAGCGCGGCCGCCGACCACTGGACGCTACTTTCCATCGTTACTAATCATAGCATTCGGATATACATATTGTAAAGGCTCGCTCACAAATAATGAAATTTCATTTTTTGGATATCCTAACATAACAAAACAAGCAGATAGCTCTCCTGATGGAAAGAGGCAACCATCGTTTATAGGCGCCCAAGATGTTAATGGTACGTTGATATCAGAGTGCGTTAAACGGGAACTAAATAAACTGTGTTAAATTTTCAACGCCTAATGAGAAGCAGGTTTTCTTCCACCAGTTCTTCATCAAAGTTAATTTGAATCAAAAACAATTGACTTTTACTTCGAGTGGCGGGATGGTAATGCCACCACCATAATTCACCGGCTAGCGATTGTCATTATCATTTTCCAGTTAGAGGGTAAAAACGGTAACATGATAATGACAATCAGTGACGCTATTGCGACAGGAATAAGTAAAGTGGTGGTACCAAATCCAGGCGGGATGGTGCTGAACTCTACTCGGAAACTGCTTTTTGTATAATCATAATAGTTCGGATAAGGTTTAATAAAAGAAAACTTATGAAAAATCAACCGAAAAGTATTGAAATTTGAATGAAAGCTGCATCCATGCGAACATAGTTTACTAGTGTTATCTTTACCTACTAGAGTATAAATCTGAAGCGTCTGTTTGTAATATTTTTTGTCATATTTCGTGATAAATATTCAATTTATGACCCTAACATTGATTTTACAATTTTTTTGTATGTATGTATGTTTTGCTGCATATATCGGGTCAGCTGGAAGAGATCTCCGCCAGTAGAGATAAGCTCACCTTTTGTGCAAATTTTTGTTATGCTTTTTTTCTTGTGTTTTTCTTTATGTGTGCAATAAAGTGTTAAATAAATAAATGTATGTCTCATTATAACTCAGTAACCACTAGACCGATCTTGATGAAAATTAGCTAGCAGTAAGAGCTTGTGATTACGCAAATGATTAGACTATAATATAATTTTTGCCTGCCTGCCTGTTTGTATGGCCCGTATAACGTGGTCAGTCGATCTTGATGGTAATTGGTATGTACCGAGAACACTTATTGTGCAAATTATAGGCCACAAAATTTGTGTACATTTTTATTTTTACCATCAATGAATTTACGCCACGTGAAACAAGCGGGTAATAACTATTATAGTAACATATATATCGACGGGTCCCAAGAACAAAGCCATATCTGCAAAATTATCTAGTTGCAGTTCGAAGCATTAAAGTTACGGGAATCAATAACAAAGCCAAAATTTAAAATTTGTTGCAAATTAAAGTGAAAGGTGT
>DWBA01000316.1:0-14247 GCA_018236825.1 Apodemia zela | reverse complement strand
TTTTTTAATCTGTAATCGAATTTCAACCACAGGGCGATCGCTAGTTGAAATAAATAAATGTCATCGCGCTGGTTCTCTTGCGAGACAGACAGACTTGGTTTGTCAATAATTTAATGGTTTGCAAATGGACGACACGGTGATCCCCTTTTTCACATTTGCCAACTTTAATGATTATTATTTGCGGATAATCTGAACCAAAAATTTGCTTTTCTGAGAACAACTAAACTGGTTACTCATGATCTGAGACAAAAAAGCTACCGCCAGACGGACGAGGCCATTAAAAATTAATTTATTTACATTATATAAATTCCTAGACAAGGGTTTTTTTAATCGATATTCTTTTTTCTTTATAGGTGTCTATACACATGACAAAGATCTGCGTATTAAGAAGTATCAAGAATATCTTTCTGCAATGGATGACCAAATCGCAAAAAAGTGGGACTATATTAAATTGGATAAAATGGCCCAATTGCTGACCTTAAAATGTAGCAACAATGGGTCCATATCTATTTGGACAAACCATTTTTTTGTTGAGTGTGTCGACTTGGACATTATTCCACATATGACTTGAGAATTAGGATAATTGCTACCTCGTGCAACTGTGCTAGCGGTAGCTATATTGTAAGATAATAGTATCGTTTGTAGACCCAGGCAATGGGTCCATATTTTATTAAGGAGTTTAAACAGTTCATGCCCATTGCATCACCAATTTGCCTATTGCTGATGCAATGGGTCAATCTGATAGAATTATTAGATCGTGTACCCGTGGTACTATAAGGCTATATGTGAATTAGACTAAATGAGGATTTAAAGTTGATGCCATCTTCTGTATGCAATCTATCGTAGATTTGAAAGACTCAGTAATAATACGAAAACTACAATTATAAATATGTAATTGTAATGTTGTCCCTATATGTATAAAATACTCTCAATTGTCAACAGAAACAAGTTGTGTTCTGTAAAACTGACAAAAAATTTTTTTTGTAAGCTAGAAAATAACTTATAAATAATTATATAATGTGTAGTGTAAGATTTTTAGACTATTTAAATATTTCCTGAGAAATAAATTTAATTTAAATAAATTTGTGATAGAATAGGTATTGTACATAAATATGTACTATAATAAGGTACTATATTAAACATTCTCTCGAATCTCAAATATGCTATCGATCACTGATCACATATACATACTAAAATATTTCAAGTAGTTTGTTCAGTTTGTTTTTGTTAAAAGGGCCAATTCTTTCTGGTTACCCGATCCGATGCAACCGTGCGTGTACTAAAAGCGACGGATGACTGTTATAAATTCAGCAGACGCATTTAACGGCGGCGGCCATCGGCCGATTCGCGTAGATTTAGCCGAACACTTAATTGTAAAATTGTGTTCGATACCCTGGTGACGAATTGCTTATTTGTTTCACACAACTAGATTGTTTTTTATGTTTTGGATTCCCGGATCTCCTTGCTCCACAAAATCAATGATTTTGTCTGAAGCGTAACATTCCCGGTAAACTCATTCATCTCTTACTTTTTATTATTAGTCGTTGGCTAGGTTAGATGTTTCATAATAATTAAAAAAAAACTTAATAGTTTAATAGGATATATTTTCATGGAAAGGATAACATCCAGTTATCATGGTGTAATCTATGAAGAATTAAGAGAAATCCTCAAATATTACATTCATAATTAGCAATTTTTAGAAGTTTTTTGCAAGAGAATTAATTGGGTTGTGTGTTGAATTTATATTCGATCAAAAATCGAAACAATTGAGAAGATTTATTAAAAAACACAAGTTTATTTTTGAAATATATAATATAATAGTTATTATAAAAAAGATAACGAGTCAAAAACGCGTTCATATATAGAACTTACTTGTAAAATTCAACGTTTCGGCCAAGTTACATTGACCGTAGTCACGAGCGGACGTGGCCCGTTTACACGTGAACGCGTTTTTGACCCGTTTACTTTTTAATAATGATAGTGGAACGCGTTAGTTTTAAAGTTCGGCTTAGTTATTTTTGGAAAGCAAGCTTATTCAAATAGATTTATCAATTATGCTTTTCCGATCGCTATTTATACAACAGTCTACAATTTGAACAACAGTTTATACCTGTATAGTTATTTGTACATTTGACAACTTAGTAGTTATTTGTACATTTGAAAACTTAGTAGTTATTAGTACATTTGATAACTTAGTAGTTATTTGTGCAACAGTTGACAACTGATTAGTCAATTGTACAACCGTTGACAACTTAGTAGTTGACACCTGTATATAACTCGCGCGAGTTAACATGACGCCTATCTCAAATTACACTTGTGCAAAGTAGAGTGTGCAAAAAGGTTTTTTTTTTTCAATTTTAAAGCGCAAATACACGTACAACGGTAACAGATGCTATTTCTACTGCTCTCGCATGGCGACGGCGGGGCGCCGCGCGGGGTAGCGAGGGGAGTATCGAGTATTAAGTACCAAGCCAGGTGTCATGTTATTGCGCGCGGGTTATAGTTATTTGTACATTTGACAACTTAGTAGTTATTTGTGCAACAGTTGACAACTGATTAGTCAATTGTACAACTGTTGGCAACTTAGTAGTTAATTGTGTAATAGTTGATAACTGAGTGGTAATTTGTAAGACAGTTTAGATATTAATGATTATTTGTAAAAAGTTGACAACAAAGTATTTATTTGTACAAAACTCTGACCGAGATGTTTTATAAATCGGATTGAAATATTTATTATATAATTTATAAATAAGTATTGCCTGTTTATAATAATGAATTAAAAAATGTCTTTTATACAAAGTAATTTTATATTTTACAATTGTTTGTTTATACTCAATTTTAGTGTAATTATTAGTGATAAGATAAAAATTGTATTATAAAATAAATGTATTTGTGAATTGATGTAAATAGTGTTGTATGTATATGTGCTGTAAAATTAGTATAATTTTTTATTAATCGGTATGGGTAAGTATATAAGTATAGTCTGAAATGGAATTCGAGATCAAAAATGTAAATATGTCAATGTCACTTCCAATAGGAGGTTTTATGCAAAGCTCGGCGCAGAGGGCGCCATCAGTACAAAACCTAAACAAACCGCTGTCATTGTAATCGTTATACGTAAATAGATCTTTGTAGTTAAGTGAAGAAATAATAAGTTTCAAGCACAGACTAGGATAGAGACATAAATTGTTTTAAATATAATACTAGGTGGTAGACTTCAGCATTGTCTCTCCTGGGTCTGGTACCACCGCCTTACCTATTCCTGCCGCAATAGCATCAGTATTTGTCCCTGTCGTGTTCCGGTTTGGAGGGTGAGGTAGCCGGTAAACTTGTGCATGTGGCAGTAAGATCTCTCCACAAGATAGCAACGCACCATTAACATCTTTGGTGTCTATAGGCGATGGTTGACTCTTTCCATCAGGAGACCCATCTGCTTGTTTGCTATCTTATACCTAATATAAAAAAAAAATAGATTATATTTATCAGTCAGATAGACGCGACTACACTTGAAGTGAAAACAACCCAATTTTAAATTATCCCCTATTTGAAACTTATTTAAAAGTTTTATTTTCTAAAAGAGTAGGTATGTTGGTAGTTTTTTGAGTAAAAGAATAAAAAAATTCTATTTTAACCAATGCTGTCTAGCATTGTTTAGAATACTATTACAATATACTAATATTACAATTATATTTGATCATTCAATTCCTTTTAAATTTAATTAAGATTTTGATTTTCATACTTGAGTTGTAGAAAGTTTTAAGATTTTTATATTAATTAGTTACAACATTTAGCATTGTTAAGTAATGTGTCAGAAATTCACCCACTCAATGAAATCGACCTATCGCCAACGCTTGCGAGATAGCAAACTGCACAGATGACCCACATCGTTAACTTTATAGAGCATCTCTAGAATCTGCATCGTAATTAAGCCCGACTCCTTTGTTATCGATACGTCAAAGGCTAGGCTTAATTACGATTTCTGGATTCGAACAATTGATAAATTACACTCCACTCAGATGTTTGTTTAATTAAGTTCGTATAAATGTCACCATGGATTTATATCATTGGTATTCAAAATATCAACTTGTGAACATAATATTTTAGTAGATTACCTTAAAGAAGGGATTTATCGTTATGGTTGTGGTTATAAATTTTAAAAGTTTTTAAGTTGAATTTATTAGATACTTAAATATATAATCAAACATGACTTGATGTTGTTAATTAGAATCTAATATGCGAACGATGCAAATGATGAAGACTTAAGAAAAATCAATACTTGTAGAAAAGACAATTTCATTCATAAAATTCTTAAGCTTTTGCAGTTTTCTTCATTAGAATAAATAGAGCCGGGTTTTTAACGTGGTTCATTTTAAAAATGCGTTCTCACTACTCTATATTAAGTTTAACAAATGTGGTGATCGTTTCGTTGTCACGAAACCTTGCGTGTTTATTTAATTCATCAATTTACAAATTTAATGACATCCTTACGCGTAATCAAGACCTAAAACAGTATATTACCGATGTCCCGCTTGGCTATGATGTGCATGAGCATCACAAGGTTTTCGATTCGTTCTTGGTATCATATAACATTTTGAGGTATCGTTATAAACCTCTATCGGCAGGAACACGGTTGCAAAAATTAATCGAGTCATTTGGTCAAAATAAGCTTAACATTTAAAAAATCTAACTCAAAGAAATTAACACACATCCTAAGTGTTGCGCAGTGGATAAAAATATATATACAATATAAAATCATTCAACAGCTCATTCATTAAAATCAGCCCATTACAATCTGATAGAAACCTCATTTCTGATCCATACAAAACCATTTCCTTCGCATTTTATAGTAAAGTTAAAAAAAGGATTGGGAAATGTAAATGAGAAAAAATTAACATCCAAACGAGATTTGAATTATGTGTCAAATATGCGTGTTGCATATGGGCCAGCTTAAAGACATACACACAGAGTTCAACAAGTTCAATATCCAGGGTTCACGACATGGCTCAATTTCCGCTAAATGGATAAACTATCTTATTACAAAGCCACATGTAGAAACTGGTAGTTCCGCGTAAGCCTGCAGGTCTTAAGAGTTCATACAACCACACACTCATTTAGCAAAATGATCAGGAGCGGTACTTTACTGCCAAAGGCGCTCACGTCTTGTGCACGTTCAATTCACACGACATGGAGTCATATGACGTAGCCAACAATACTTCATACATCAATACATTATAGGTATAAGTCCCAAAAATCATATCTCGATTTTTTATCATAGGATAGAAAACAAATGCATAGTTCTAATGATGACAAGAGATAAACATGATAAAGAGCGACTATGATAAAGATGTTAATGGTGCGTTGTTATCCATGTGACTGGGATTTATGCATTAGTTTTACTTGTTTTGTGGTGAATTCACATACATTTGATGCTAAATGTAAATTACATAAATATAATCCCAATAATACTATAAATGAAAGTTTGTGTGTGTATACGTTTGTTGCAGAACAGATTTAAAGAAAGTTTGTTGTTTGTTGGTAAAAATCCATTGCTCAGGTGGTATTGACAGCAAATTTTACTAAATGTGACGGAATGCAAGGCGTAGCTAGAAATATATAAAGTATTTTAACTATTGGTTATCTCAGTGGTAGGATGCTTTGATATCTGCAAGATATCACGTCATAAAGTACAGCGTTTACATATCGGGGCAGTCAAAACCATTTTTCACCGTAATTTTTTTTTAACAATTTAACCCCAAAGGTGGTAAAACCGAATTCAACGCAAGTAAGGGGGCAACAGTTAATACAACATATTAAGAGTAATGATTATTTTAAATTTAAACACTTGTGCTGCTGTTTGAATATATATATAAATTGTAAAGTGTGGAACAGTACAAGTGCTTAAATTTAAAATAATCATTATGTCAGAGTTTCACCAAGCGCCGACGATGTAAAGTATAAATCATGTTAAGAGTAACGCTAACGTGACCAACCTCAAATTCAAAAATAGGGGCAACACCTTCACGCTGTGTCCATCCTTACTAATTTGCAGGAAAAAATATTTATTAGAAAATAACTAAATTTTTTATATTATAAGATAGCAAACAAACAAGCTCCTGATGGAAAGAGAAACCATCGTC
The DNA here is from genome assembly GCA_018236825.1 of Apodemia zela. Taxonomy (NCBI): domain Eukaryota; kingdom Metazoa; phylum Arthropoda; class Insecta; order Lepidoptera; family Riodinidae; genus Apodemia; species Apodemia zela. Next base: position 8,110 of record DWBA01000316.1, on the reverse strand, counting down.
TATAGACACCAAAGATGTTAATGGTGCGTTGTTATCCGTGTGGCGCGATAGCAGTGCCACATTCATAAGTGTACCGGCTACCTTAGCTTTTGACAACGGTGTTACTCCAAGCCAGTTCAAGATTTTTCTAAATAGAATTAACTTTATGATGCATTGCCTGACCTGGTAATCGAACCAGAGTGCCCCTTTGATCCGTGATCTGAGCCGTACAGACATATAGACTAAAGCAGTTTTTCATTTATAAATTCAGTAATATAAAAAAACCATAATTGTTTTATTGATTCTCGTAAACATTATGAAAATATAATATACCTAGATTATATAATATCAAAATATTACAGATCTAGCAGCAGAGCATCCGAGACACTATAACTTGTAAACTGAAATTATTTGTTTTAATTTAATTTGAATATATTACAGAAGTTAATTTACTATAACACTCACAAGTAATCATAATTATGACAGCAATTAATTATTATATAGTAGCAAGTATAATTAATGATATCGTTTAATTATACGAATGTTTACTAGTTCATAGTAACGAGTGATAATCAGAATTAACATGAACAGTCAACAAGAAAATGCATTTCAATTATTTTCTAAATTTTATTAATTGATTGCATTTTGAGTCTAACGAGGTTCGTATTATACCTCTAACGATGATAATACATACGTTAATACTAAAGGTGCTAATGGTGCGTTACTGTCCATGTGATAGGCTTGGATTGAATTGATTGAACACCAACGCTATTACGACAGAAATAGGTAAGGTGCTAGAAGCAAACCTGGTCGAGATGTAGAATTCCACCACCTAGTTAGTAGGTAGTAGTAACAGGTATTAGCCTTCTCTTGCCTTTCACGAGATGCCTGTCATTAAGGAAGTTGATTTATTCTTCAAAAAGGGAAATTATTATCTATCTGTGTACCAAGTTTCATGAAATCCGTTATCCAATCAGCATTTGAGGCGTTATAAATATCACACCTGCACACATTCTTAATAACTTTCCCTTTTATAATCCTAGGTGCATACTGCAGCCTAGTGCGTGAATATACCTTTCGTGAACCCTATAGGAACCATATAATTTTCAGGAATACAATATGTTTTATCCGTATATGAAATTTCATCTAAATCATTTGAAATTAAGACGAAGAAGTCACAAAAATGCATGCAAAACCAGAAAGTCAGTTTCATTTAAATCTGATTAAAATTCCTACCAATATTGTACCAAGATACACAACCAAGGTTAGCCCTACCAAATGCATGAAGCGTATAACTTCCGAACCTCAATTTAGGTGCACTACAGTTAAGCGTGGTGCACAATGTTCCTTGTACGGCGACTGCAAATTATATGTTCACGTGTGGTGGGGCTACTGCGTTCGCACAGTTTCGGAAGCATTAGGGACCATTAAGCACCGTTAACACACGGGCACGTCACGAGCTCACGAACGCGGCGTGAGCGATCTATCGACGATCTCGGTAGCCTGGATACGGGGCCTCAGCTCAGTTTTCACACGGAACACGTCTGCTATGCGTGTATATGTCCTTTATATACTAACATTATACATAAAAGCTGTAATTAGATGTTAAACCTCTATTTGACATGCTTACAGTGGACTGTGTAATGATATACCTATCACTTCATATATTCTGATAGTTACTGATTGGTAATTATTTTGAATATGTTTCTTAGTTTATTTTGTATGGCATATTGTATTTTTAACCACGTGCGATGCGTCAAAATAACTTGTAAAAAGTTTAATTGAATAAAGTATTTTTTATTTCAGATTTCATGATATATAATGAAGCTAATTATTAACTGCATGTAAATCTTAACAAAACATAACTTTTAATTTTACTGTACCATAAATAATTATTTTGTAATGGGCTCATTTTTATGCATCTACTCATTTAGTTTATAACATAAAAAACATGAAACAATAATTGACAAAAACATATTACTATGTTAAAAACATCTTTAAGTGTTAAAATAATTTTAAGAAAAGGGAGAATATCACAAGTTAAAAATTCTTGGAACACCGTTTATAAATTAAACCAAAGTGTTCAGGAATTGGAAGATTTGCAAATGTCAACATGTCGCTACCAATACATTGTATGGTAATAACGAGTAGGCTGAAGAGTTACCGGCAATCATTCATCAGACATGTAAACACGCCCTAATAGTCAAGTCACAAGTGTAAGAAACTCAATATTGTAAAGTGACAGCTACGCAGGTATCCTGAGGCATTTACAACCGATATGTTTTCATAATGAATAGAATTAAATTAATATGATAATTGTACAAATGCACTTTGCTTCCGAGTACGTACATTTACGTACACTTTTATTGGATATTATACATGGATTTTAATATAAATAACTCATTTTTGTATAGTTAAATTACCCAAATTTATTCCCAGACTAGGCAAATGACATGTAATATAGGAGTTATATAACGAAATAAATGCATATATAGATACTGAAATATATCTACAAACACTCAGACTTTCTTCAGGAAACAAGCTGGTCTTTTTGGAAACTGCACCGGTGCCCTGTAATTGTTAAGTCCGAGACGATTACCACTCAACCACCGAGGAGGCCTATAATTGTTTTATAGTATTCAATTTTAAAAAAGCAAATAATATCAAAATTAACTAATGCTACGCTATTCTTGAAATTGGGTAGTCGGGCTTAATGTGCAAGTAGGTATATTGGCTACATTTATCCATGAGTTACAGATCCGAACAATTAATTGTTGGATGTGGTGCTTAGCTGATTATGGGTGTACGTACTAAACTCCTGAATTTTACAATAACGATGATAACGTCACAAATCACTATCATTTGGACGTAAAATGTTCATCAGTAGAAATGGAGTATACTGGAACAACCGAGGATGGCATTTATGATAATGGGACAAAACATGGAAGAAAAAATACATAAATAATACGTTATAGTTCAGTGTCATTAGATTGGACTTTTGGACTAAGGAACCTACAACTCAAATCGGAATAACACTTCGAAACGATTTGAAGGATGAAAAGAAATTAAATAGCTTGTTTTTGATATTGTTAAATTAAAATAAACCGATACTGGTTTATTTTAATTTAACAATATCATAGATAGCAATTTCATGTTATTTCAGCAATTTGGTCTTATTTACATAAGTATAGCCCTTAATCATTCATGTTATATCTCTTTTCAATGTAGTAATTGCATTACATAAGCGTCTTTATTGCCTAATATTAATTTCGAATTTTATAAATTCGATTTAAAATTGTGACACATAAAATTTAAGATATACAACGATTATTTACACTACATTCAGATGTGGCAATTTTTGAAGAAGTTGCACTACGAATTATTCATTGTACGATTGGATAAGTTTTGATGATGAGCGAGAGATATATTTGTCTTACAGAGTATTAAGAACATACTGGCTTTTGAAATGAATGTAGCAACAATTGATGCTCCGCTAAAGGAGGATGGCTTTACCACGAGATTAAAATACTTATCTAGAACTATAGATTTCAACATTGCACAAAATTTATTTGAATATGTAAATACCGTTATAAAACTGAAATGCCTTCTTACAAAAAACCTACGAGCAAAACTATACATATAACTATACAATGGACATATTACGATAACATGAATTATACAGATAGTACAAATCCATACTAAATGTGTAAACTACTTTTTATCACAGTAAAAAATATTGTTTTCAAGAGATCACGCGCGTGATGTATAAGAGGATAAGACTGAAAAACTACAAATAAATTGATAAGATCCAGGATAAACGGTTTTAGTTTTACCGTTAGCTTTGTTTTCCTTCCTATTTTGCAAAAGAGGTCGTTATGTGGTCTCTAGACAACACTGTAATAGTAGTAGCTGATGGCTGCCTCAGAACAGTTGATTGCTCTTGATAAGCTAGACCCTAATATAAAATGAGTTGATAAACCACGGCCTTGTCTCCCGTGGTCCAAAACCACAGATTATGTAGAACGAATGATATGTCTCACTTATTAGAAACTCGGACCTACTCTATATTGCTAATGAAAATATATACTTAGAATAAAAATCAGACTGAGAATTATTAATATGTTTAAAAAAGTGATGGAAAATTGAATAATTATAAAACACAAAAAATAAACTTGAAACTCCAGTCGTCTGAAAAATGTTAGTGGCAACAACTTATCTATTCAGTAGATAAAATCGAAACTTCATTTGCAATTTTGGGAAAAGTCATTCCTCTGTCAGTTTATCTTTGTAAATTTTTTATATAGCAAATCTCCTCAGTAGCGACGTCGTGGTGGTACTATAAGCGTCTATAGATTTTATCATTCTGAAGTTCAAATCTAGGTTTAAATCAAAAAGTAAACAAAGTCAATAAAAAGATAATATAATTTACTTTTTTATGGTAAACTTGTGAAGCCAAACGTATTCAATTCAGCTGTAATTTCTTTAGTGTTTGTTACCTCAGAACTCTGTCATTGATGAACCGATTTTAAAAAGTCTTATTTTATTTGGGAGGTATACATTCTGTATGGTTCCATTTTAATTTTGTGATGGATATATAGATGGTTAAATGGATATACAGGAAATGGGAAGTCGGTTGCTGCTGTTTCACTGCGTTTATTGTTTTTTATTATGAATATATTATTTGAAAGAATATAGGCGTTACGAATGTGTTCTTACACGAACTGTTTAATGTCACCAATAGGTTTTACCATAATGTGATTTGTTACCTACTAACCACGGCCACCATATAGGTTACATTAGCCCTAATATCGAAATCCTTATAAAAGTTTCTAGGTATGTTTGTACGCGTTTTGGATACATATGAATTTTTGTGCCATCTGGTTCTACCAGGGAAATGATATGCCTTTCAAAAGTATCAACATGAACAAAAATCTAAAGTGTCTATACCATAGCGCATAGGTTATGAACATACACCAGATTAGTGACCATGGAACCTTTAGTACGCTTTAGACTTTGTTGTTTAGGTTTGAAATTTATTTTGAATGCTTACACAAATATTTTCACAATAAACAATCACAAATATTTTAAAGTGAAAATAGGTCACAAAAATAGACACTACAAGGTTTTGGTTGTTTCTGTGTTTCTGGGGTACCGCCCCGTAATTGGTGGACAGGTTAGTGACTATGCCTTGGTTTAGATTTCTGACAGGGCGAAGTATTTATGGTATGAACATAGATGTTTGTATTTCGGGGTTTGGGTGTTCAATTAAATCTATATTTGTATTTATGTGCATTACTGAATTTTAGTAACATGCTTACTTTGTGCTTAAATTAAATCCTGTAATTTTATTCTTATTGTAGGTACTCATAATAGCAGACAAATACAAACTCGTAAAAAACAGTGTATTGTTTTTTTTTGTTAACACACAACCTCCCAAGCCCCAGGCAGATTTTGAACCAAAGACCTGATGATGTGAAGCCGAACAGGCTAACAATTAGATTAACAAAACAGAAAAGAAAAGAAAATTGTAAAAATGTGTAAAAAGGATAGGCCTTTATTTAGCTACATCATGAAAGCTATTCATGATTAATGTATAGTAGGTATGAGATCAATTAATCGGATTTTTTTATTTCTAGGTAATTCAATCGGATTTTTATATTTCCATAAAATTATTTATTCGTAGGTTAAATTCATAATTTGAAATCAACAATAGCACACAAACCTAAGTGAAAAAAATATCGTCTTTGTAATATAATTCAAAAAAATTAATTGCAATAGAGTAAAGACTGATTTCAACATACTTGGATTTATTGTGGGACAAGCTAGTGTGCAATTCAAACAAACATTTAAGTAAGTAGTTGCAAAAACTATTAGCGACGTGCCCCGCAGGTTATTTCCTAAATAAAGTTTTTTTGTAAATTCAATGGTAAGTAACGCCAAAAGTACCTATGTGTTAAATCTGAGTATAGACTACAGCTAGACACAAATTTCATCCTCATGCGTCAAGCCGTTTACACATAAAGTTTTTACAAACAAAAAAATCTCTCTTTCAGACTCACATACGCCACTCATCCAAACATAAACTTTCGGAAACAAAAAAATATGTATTGTATTTCAGACGCTGATTTAACAGGCTTTTATACAAATTACACTCCATTACATTATACAAAGTATACACGATATAAATTGAGTAAAAGATGGTAAACTTATTAAATATTTTCAATAATTACAAAAATTATAAATTTCCCAATGGAAAGAAAACACATGTAATATAATATCTGGACTGACCTGTGCTGACGTAAGTTATCCTGCCGTTTGAAGCTTTTCCCACAGACCTCGCAGCTGAAAGACAGCTCCGGGCTTTTGTGGGTGCGTTCATGGATCATCAGGTTATACGACTTGGTGAACCGACGTTGGCAATACTTGCAGACGAACTCGCATTTTGGGCGCAGTTTACGCCTGAAATCTCTGGTATGATCTTCGTCGATTTGCATCACGGCGAACATTTTGTCTGTGCTATGGTGCTTGCTTCGGGCGGGGCTTGTGCGCCTGTTAACAATGATAACTTATCAATACACATATTTACACAATATTCACTTTTATTACTTGGAATTAGAGCATAATATGCTGTGGAGTTTATTGAGATAAGGGTTAATCCTCATTAGTTTTAATTTGTTTAAAGAAGGTACTTCGAGTACAATAAACGAGTACATTTGTAATTATTACTGACAACATAAATTACGTGCGTATATCGTTGTTTTGTAAACATTAATTCCAAGAAAAACTAGTGGTTAAGTTCCTTATTCTAAAAAAAAATTTAAATGTCTATAGTGTTATTACACAACAGATCTAGTTTAAGACTGAACAAATTTAGCATAGATAAAGAAAAGTTAACAGCTATTTAGTAATTACTAGTAGGTAGATATGTATACAAAAGACGCTGTTTAAAAGTCATCCATCCGGTAATAAAATAATGTCTCACCTCAAACAAATTCCAAATTTTGGAAAATAAATCGTCAAAAATGTTGAAAAATTCTTAAGAGAATTTTTCCCAAAAATTTTATTTAATATATTATGTTTACACACAAAACTAAAAACACAAAACTCGTTTGCGACTTTAAACTCTATATCAAAGTATTAAGACGCAGTTAATTTCCACAGAATATGTAGGTAATTGGAACTAGAAGTGTCACGGTTAACGTGCGACGTAGACCGGGTGCGTTTGGCAACTGCACTGACGAGGGTGCTGAAACTACTGATAACGTTACGCGGAAGGCGCGTATCCCCCACCACGTGCGCGGGAGTGAATGAACAGGTAGCAAGCCTGATGATTTTGCAGCCATAAATGCCTACAAGTGTATAAGGGCGCGTGTTTAATTTTGTTGTTTCTTGTAAATGAAAAATTCAATAGATTTCATTGGAAGGACTCTTTAGCTGTAACATTTTAGTTTTATTCATTTATGTAGTAGTTTATTGTACACATTTAAAAAAAAATCATAAAAAAACTTATTTAAAACAAAGGCACAATGGACGAGCTTATCTCTAATAAAAGAGATTTCTTCCAACTGACCCGAAGAAATGATAGCACACTTATTAGGTATACCGTATAGCATTAAAATAGTGTAGGTACAATAATCACAGAACTAGATAGGTATTATAAATATAACATTGTTACATTGTGTTTCTAATTTTTATAGAAGGAAAGAATGAAGCAATAGAATAATATAAATAATAAAATATATTAGTACCTAAGGCCATCATAATATTAATTTAATTAGTTTTTACTTTTAATCTTTCCCGTAAAAAAAATAATATAAATATAAAAAAAATTTTGAAAAAATGGCCGATTTTTAAGAGTTTAGTAAAGGCAAATTGAAATCCACAAGTGATTATTTCAACCTTTCTATTACTTGAATGACGTTGTAGTAAAGTCTATAAGTACGGATTATTGTCTATCATAGAATAGCAAACAAGTAAGCATAGGTACGTGTTGGTTTTGGCTCCTTTGAAGAATAGACCAACTGCCGTTCTGCCAGGCATGTCGTAAAAGGCGTCTAATTGGCTATGTGAGTCATTACCATCGTGGCTACTAGGTGGTAGAGTTCAGCATTGTCTCGCCCGGGTCTGGTAC
>DWBA01000315.1:0-14251 GCA_018236825.1 Apodemia zela | reverse complement strand
AACACACAAAAGAATTTTCCTCCGTAAAGGTTGGGCATTAAAAAAAACATTTTTTTAATGTTCACCCCGGGATCTCGTGTGGTCAACTCCGCAACCGTACCACTAGACCACAGAGGCATAGGAAACAAGACTATATATTTTTATTTTCTAATAATTAATGCAAATATAGAAAAATACTTTAATTACCTTTAGGATGAGGCACTGCTGCAAAAGTGCATAAACAAAATGTGGTCAATATAACTATTCTGATGTACGCCATCTTAGCAAAGTTTATTTCGTTCTGATTATCAGTCACCTAATACTCCTATTTTATAGCAATACTAGTGTGATAGTCTACAACTTCTGAGAATAGCATCTGGTGGTTAGATAACTGCAAATTAATTCCACAAACATTAAATTTAACACTTAACGTCGGGGTTTTACGTAATTATTTACACTGTAAATATTCCTAGACCAATATCCTTTCAATTAGCATTTTCAGGATTCAAAATAATCGGGTAACCCGATGATTTAGACTCCTTATGATGATTTAAAACCCGATTCGGGTTATATGCTTGATATATAATCGCCTCTGTGGTCTAGTGGTCTGGTGTCGGAGTTGACTACACGAGGTCCCGGGTTCGAATTCCGGGTCGGGCGATTAAAAAAATGTGTTTTTACAGTTTTCTGATAAAATCAACGTTGCCTGGGATTGGAAAAGAGTCCGGTTGGCAATAGGCTTGCCACCTGTCACATTGTGGGACCTAGTATCTTCGGCTAATCGTTGGTGCACTGGTTGTACTTCTGCCTACCTCTTCGGGGATACGGACGTGAAGATACTTTTTTAATATACTTAATCTTATGAAATTTTGCATCAAGTGTAAATTATTAAATGTATAAAGTGCCGCTAGTACTTTAAAGTGCAATCTATGCACTTCCTGAAATATAATATATTGCAAACGTGCCGGGTCTTACCAATAGGTGATAATGGGTGATGTTACGAGTAGCTCAGTGGTAAAGTCGCTGCCGTACGATAAGTAAAAATTAGCTCTTTTTGTTTTTCCAGTGTCGTACATATATATACATATTTAATTTAATTTGCCACAAAAAATACATCAAATTATTACAATATTGAATGATGATAGCTGCAAAAGTAAAATTACTGAGTCGCAGCCATCAACGCCCCACTCCATAGGATACACAAAATAAGTTTTTACTAAACATTAAATTTAAAGATATAAGCAAAAAGTTATGAAGGAAGGAAGTTTGACTATGGTTAATAAGACCATACATCTCCAACCACAGCAGTCATTCACCAAGAATTTTACTAATATGGTCCTATCCTCTATGCTGGGATGTTAAAGTTTAAGGACAAATTTACTGGCTTTATTTTGCTTTCCAGACAGAAACAAATTATTTATTTTCCATGCAAGTTTTGAATTAGTATAAAACGTAATTAATGTTTCAAATTGGCTTTCCAGATGAACGCACTGAAGGAGATGATGACACATCACAAGGAAGCCAACCAAAAGATGATACTAGTGATTCAGAGAATGAACAGGAAAATGAACCTCAAAATCAAAATGGAGTTTCTGTAAGCCCTGAAGTTCATGAACTTGTCACTAGTGATGAAGAAGATTGTGTGGTGACTAATGAGGATGATTCCTCAAATTCAAGTACAGGTTCAGAGGTCAGTACAGAAGGATCCCAACAAAGCAATAAAGAGAGAGATAAATTAGATAAAGATGAAGAACCATTAGAGAATGGTGGTGAGGAATCTGATATAGAAGAAGTAACAATAGAAGATCCATTAAATCAAGGACAGGGTAAACCAAAACCAGTAGTTGTAAATGACACTAAAGACACTGAGGAAACTATTAAGCCAGAAAAACCAGAACAGAAAGAAGAGTTACATGAAGGTGGTGAACAGCATAAGGAACCAACAATGGTCATTATTGATACAAATTCAATTCTATCCGGAAAAGGACCAACTCCTGTGCAAAATAAAAGTAACAGCACTAGTAATATTGATGCACAGAACTTATGTCAAAGTATTGCTGCTAGAGGAACAACAATTACACCCATAAGTGGTAAAGCAAATAACACCAATTCACGCAACAACCAAAATAATGTACCTGCTGCCCCTCAACAAAATATATTGCCTTCACTTACTGATGACATGTTTGTTGTTGAAGCTCCTTCATTTATTGTCCCCTATGTGTATGAAAAACCATCTGTAAAACCATTTAGAGAGTTTGTAGATAAATTAGGTAAAGAACTTGAAGAACTTAAGATTAAGGAAGATCAAGAAAAATTAGAAAAAGAAAAAGCTGAAAAAGAGAAAAAGGAAAAAGAAAGACAAGAAAGAATTGCAAGAGGGGAAGAAGTAGAAGAACCAGCAGATGCTGAAAAAGACAGCGAAAAGGTCACAGAAGAAGCTGTAAAGGAAAAGAAGTCTGAGAAGAAAAGGAAACGTAAAACAGAAGAAGATGATGATTCATGGGATGGTGAAAGCTCCAGTGGATCAGATGATGATGCTATCAGTGATGATGACACTGTGGTGATAAAAGAAAAAGACGATGCTATTGAAGAAATAAAGGACCCAATTAGTTTGATAGCTAAAGGTATAGGTGGTAAATCAGACAGTTACTTTGACTGTTCTTTAGGTCAGTTTTTCATTAACATTGGTCTAAATTTAGTTCAAGAATATGTACAAACAGATTTACTAAAGGTACAAAATCGAAAGCTATATAAAGAGAGAAAATCAGGTCGAAGTACTAAAGCTACAGAATCAGCAATAGTATCTCTTACACAAAATTTAGCCTTTAGCAAAAAACTCAATTCACCATATGCTCTTGAACAAAAAAGATGTGAATTTTGTAGCTTTAAAACAGAATCGATTCTTGTGATGGCCCATCATTTGGAAGCTCCACACATGAAGAATAATATTTATAAATGCAATACTTGTGCATTTGAAATACGCAGCCCACATGACATATTATTTCATATGGAAGCAGAGCATAACACGAGAGGTAGATTGGAAAGAGCTCCAGCATATCAACAATGCCCTAGTTGTCATTTTGAAGACAATAGTAAAACAAAACTGGCACGACATTTAATAGCTTGTGCTAAGAAGTTTAAACCAGAATTTAACTTGGCACCACCTTTAGAATGGGAGCCGCCAGCGAAAATACCAAAATTATCAAGAGCTAGAAATAATATGGTTGGTCCATACCAAAACTTCAACAGGTCACAAGCAGGAATGACTCCAATTGGTAGACCACCACTGAACATAACTGGCACAGTTGTATCCAATATGCCCATACTTGGGAGACCTAGAGGCCGTCCACCAATGACAACTCCAGCTCGTGCACCAGTATCAGGAGTTCCCATAATACGTAGTGGTGTTATGATTATGCATAACAATCCTCCCAGTGGAACCAGTATTTCTAACTACCCAATCCTACAAAATAACCAAGGCAATCACTCATCAGCTACTCCAAAAATATCTATTACGCCATTACCAAGGGCACCTCAGCCTTCTTCATCAGCACATACTTCACAAAATCCTAAAGCTACCTTTGTTATATGTGAGATTTGTGATGGCTATATTAAGGATTTAGAGCAGCTACGTAATCACATGCAATGGATACATAAAGTGAAGATTCATCCTAAAATGATTTATAATCGTCCACCTCTTAACTGCCAGAAATGTCAATTCAGATTCTTCACTGATCAAGGATTGGAAAGGCATTTACTTGGTTCTCATGGTCTCGTTACCAGTTCTATGCAAGAAGCAGCTAACAAGGGCAAAGATGCAGGCAGGTGTCCTGTTTGTGGTAGGGTTTATCAATGGAAGTTACTCAATCATGTGTCGAGAGATCACAACATGACGCTAAAACCGGCTCACCTCTCATATAAATGTACTGTATGCACTGCAACATTTGGAATGTATAAGCAGTTTGAAAATCATGTTTATTCAGCACATAGTGTTGTCGCTAAGCGTGTCATTGACAAAAATAAGACATCTACACCAACATCCAAACCTGAAACTGACTCGATGCTTAAACCTCTTAAGATAAGTGATGAGATTACAATAATACCGCAACCAGCTAAATCCTCTGTGACAATTACTGCGAAAGGTAAATAACAAGAATTTATGGGAGTGTGAAAACTGAGTTAGCGCCCATTATACATCCGATAGGCTTCGACAGTGATGCACTTCCGTGATATTGGGCAGTATTGTGTAAATAATTTTTAAGTTACAATGCTATATCAATCATATTTAAAATATTAATGTGAAAACGAGAAATATAATGACAGTTTCAATCAACCTAATGTGAGTTATTTTTAATAAACAAAACAAATAGGCTAAGCTGTAAATTTGTATTAAAATAATTGATGGAGTATGTATTTTCTGACATTCATATTGTTAGATTTTCACCTTTTCTTGTGAAATTGTGGTCTGTATGCTGTTATTTTGTTTGTATGTCACAAAGATTGAAATTGCTAAAATGTTGAGATCTGTGTCCTCAATGAATGCTAGTGAAAGGAAGTAAATAGCGCAAGTTAGACATTAGTTTTCAGTAATCATTATTAAGTAATTTATTTGCAACTTGTTCTTGTATAATCCGACTTATAAATTATTGTCTGTCTATTTTAAAGTGTATCATTTCGATCAGAAAGATATTTCGATCAGAAAGATTGTAACTTAGATGGACATTAATCGTGAATGTAAATTATACTAAGACCTTAGGTAAGTTGATATTGTAGATTTAAATTTTAGGTGCATAGATTGTATTTAACTGAAAAATTTTTCAACCCGCCCTACCAAAAATGTTGACATTTTTGAAGTCAATTGCATATAACACCTCAGTCTTATTTAATTCTGATCTCAGGCTAGACTGGAGTGTGATTTGGTAAAGTTTACTAAATTGTTAAATGTACTTATAGAACTGAGAAGTATGTATTTTTTTTATTTAAATAAAATACAAATTCAAGTATGACAATGTTTTTCTCCCAAGTTTTGTATCTTACGAGTAAATAGATGTTTGTTATAAGACATGGAACGTAGAAGTTCCAATACCTGACTATATACATATATTTAAAATCGCCTTTGCTGAAAGATTATATTTTATATTGTTACTTAGTGATCGAATCATGTTTCCTTTGTTTTGTGAAAAACTAAAAATGTCCACTATGGTTGTCTCCTACAGGATCCAAACATGATGTACCAATTTTGATTTCAATATAGATTAAAATAATTAAAACACTAATACAGGTTTTTTTACCCTGCTCCAGATATTATAACCTTTTTAACATAAGTTAAACCTTGTCAATGGTGGAAATGGCGAAGGGTTTACAGGACAAAAAATATTTTTATAAAAACTTACATATTTGCTACAATGATCGCTTTGGATAAAAATCATACATGATTTTATCAGGCCGAACTGTATTAAAACAAAGACAAAATAAAGGTATTTTATTTTGCAAATTCCTTCTAAATCGTATGTAACTGCTGTGATGCAACTGAAACATAAGGTAGTGTAAGAAATGGAGAGAAACTTACCTAAGAATACCTTAGTATGAAAATTAAGGAGACCCCTGCGTTAGTAGTATATGTTCTGTGCCCCTGCGGCACAATAGCTTCCTACATCTCCCTTATCAATACTTATCGCTACGTCAGTAGGAAAGGCAGTAACACATCACATGAGTCACTGCCATCGTGGGTACTAGTTGGTTTGGTAGAGTTCAGCATTGTCTCGCCCGGGTCTGGTACGACCGCCTTACCTATTCCTGCCGCAATAGCGTCAGTGTATGTCACTGTTGTGTCCCGTTTTGGAGGGTGAAGTAGCCGGTTATAATAAAGACCGCACGAGGTCCTGGGTTCGATTCCCGGGACGGGCAATTAAAAAAATGTGTTTTTTCAGTTTTCTGATAAAATCGACGTTGCCCGGAATTGGAAAAGTGCCCGGTTGGCGATAGGCTAGCCACCTATTACATTGTGGGACCGAGTATCTTCGGCTAATCGTAGGTGCACTGGTTGTACCTCTGCCTACCACTTCGAGGATACTGGCGTGAAGATACTTTTACATTTATAAATCAAGTTATACATATATTCGTGCAGTAGGTTTCCCAATTAGTGCCAGACTTTACTTTTGGGAAGAGTTTAAATAATCGGGAATTAGACGTTGGTAGGTTGCCTCGGAGCCGAAAGGTCATAAGTATACTGACCATATTACTTATATCTTAAAAAGGGACACTTATTTGATATAACTACGCAACCGTTTACTAAATAAGTGTGATATCTGTAGGGTGTATCTATTTCCATAACGAAAAACCGAAATTGAATATCAATGTTAAGTTAGATCTACTAAAAATGTTGAAATAGGTAGGTAGGTACCTATTTTGAAATAATTAGTTTTCTCAGTGAATATTAAACATTGTTACCACGATTTTTGTGTTCGGGTTATTTCTTAACGAATATTCGTCAATTTATCGCCTCTGTGGTCTAGTGGTCCGGTGTCGGTGTAGACAACGTGAAGTCCCGGGATCGATTCCCAGTTCGGGCAATGAAAAAAAAATGCGTTTTTCTGATAAATGAAAAAAAAATTAGGGCGTTTTTATGAGAGGAAAGGTGACGAATAAGTCATGTCAAAATCATACTCTGATTTGCTCACATAAGATAAAAAAACACATCCTGATATTTCGGTTACATTATTGCGCCACGGACAAGGTTCGCGATGTGTGTAAAATATAACCCTGGACAGGTAGCTTATGAAAACAACCTGTTTAAATAGCTCTTTTGTAAAGTGAAAATGAAAAAAAAAAACACAAATTAAAATATTAATTAATAAAAGAATCTCGGAGGGAATTATGATTTTTTTTGAAAAAAAAAATACATTTTGTATAACAGCTTTTTTTGGATTGGATTGCATTTGGATTGCTTTATAGCATTCTTTCCCAAAGTGGGCGATAACGCCCCCTTGTGGGCACTGGAAGCCTCTTCTCCAGGCGAGACTAATATGTTATTGAGGTTCGTAAGGTAAAAAAAAAATGGGGGGCGCTACAAAATAACTAATTTTCAAAGCGGGCGTTGGAGAAATTAGTTTCGGAACCTCTACTTTATACTAAAGTATACTTCTCCCAGCTCAAAAACCTGAGGTTTATGGAAAACGATGTTATTTTAGTTCCCAAAAGCTGTAATTTGTTAATGAGGTAATCGATTTTGATTGTTCAAACGGGTTTTAATGTATTTCGAGAAGTCCCGAAGAAATCCCAATGAGTTATCTTCGAGAAAAAACATTGTTCAAAGGTTACAGCTTTTCAAAAACCAGTGTCTTTTCAATAAAGATTTTGAACTCTTCAAGCTCAATAATCTAATCTAAGATATATTTTTGATTACTTCAAATACCTCAACTTAGCGAGATTTTTTTTGGTTTCCTGGTTTTTCTACCTACACGGCGAATTTTTTAGTCTTATCGACTATATTTTAGTGCAAGTTTTTATTTTTGAAACGACGCATTTGCTTGATAACTTTTTTATTGTTCAATCAACACATTTTCATTACTCTCAATCTCAATCGACGAATTTTATTTTACAACGGAGACATTTTCATGGCTTCTTTTCATTTATCAACTGACACAAATTCATGGCTAACTTTTATATTTTAGACGACACACTTTCTTGACAACTTAATTTTTCAAATTTTTTTTATAACTTTTTTATTTTTTAAACAGACACATGGCCGCCTTTAATTTTTTTTTTTATTGAATTTGCAGGCATACGAGCGAGTGGGCTACCTGATGGAAAGCAGTCACCACTGCCCATGGACATCTACAACACAAAGGGTTAGTTGCCGATGCGATGCCGGCGAAAATGAGGTGGCTTTTTAATTAACATCCGCAACATTTTCATGGCTAATATTTTAAACAATATACCTACCTATTTAGTACTTGGTTATGACTTTTTTGGATCAACATCTTTTATTTTTAAAAGAGCCTATAACAGAGCCCTTATAAGCGAAACCGATTGACTTAACTAGATGCCACGAATAATCGATTACTATTCGGTATTCGGCCACTTTGATATTCACCCGAATATTTCGAACTATTCGGCCGAATACCTAATCAGAAGAAAAAGTCACACATATTACTCAAAAAACTTAATATTTTACCAGGAAACATCACAATTAATATTAAAAATTTATCAGAGTAAGTTTTTATGAATGAAAACCTTTTTTTCAGCATTTCTTGATATGGATTATAATCAGATTATATCCGAAAGCCGAATATTTGGCATTCGGCAAAATACTATTCGTGCCATCTGTATTTTTTTGGCTATTCGCAAAATACAGAGAAATATGTAGTACAATCATATGTATAAAATTACATTATTAATAGAACATGCCGATAGTGATGAAAACACATTTAATTTTTTTGTCAAACAACCTGTTTTCGTCATAACAGTAATTTTTCAACAGATAAGATATATTTTAGAGCAATTTTTTTTAACAGACAATTTCATAAGTTTTTCCAAAAAAAATTCATTGATTTTTTCATCTTTAATTTTTTAACAAACATATTTTCACATGAATTTTGTCAAATTTAAATTGCAACTATAAATTGTTTTACATATTTTACAATAACTATTCCTGGTTTAGCAAGACGTTTTTCATATTTTCTTAAATTCATTAAAAAGTATCACTATCAGAAAACAAATGTGTTATTTTTAACCTTTATAAAAAATTAACTCTATAAAACATGTTTTTCCATTCCATTTGTTGGACTTTTTAATGGAAACTGAGAAAGATAACACAGGACATAGTTTTCATGGGATAAAGAGTAAAAATCATAATTTATTATTTTTTTTATATTTTGAGTGGTGACCAATCAAAGCTGATTAAAATAGCAAATTTGCAGTTTTATAGGTCATTATCATTATATAAATGACTATATCAATTCATAACACGTCAGACAATTTAACAGCCCCCACAGGTTAGTAGCGATGTAGATGAACATTTTTAATGGACGCCACAAACACGATCCTGACCTTCTGGGTCTCCATAATTGTTCTGTTGATCTACATCGATGTTACCTTGAGCCTCGGGCTGTGTTACCAAGGACTCACCCTTTGAATCCTGAGAGGATTCATCTTCTGTCGTTTGACCATCACCTGCACTCTTCTTGTCTTCATCCTGTCAAAAAACATAATTTAGGTTAACTGTACAATGGTAATAAAAAAATGTAACAGGATGTAACGGTTAACAATCTGCTTGTGATGTATTGACAGAAAATTGTGCATAATTTAGTGATTTAGTAAACATGTTACATTTATAACAGGAATTTTCTTGTGATTTTGTAAAAATCAAATAATGTCAATATTTTATTTCTGACTACCTGACAGTATGACTCATTACAACAAAGCAATATGATGGAAGCATAGGAGTAACTACCGAAAACCTATTTACATGACACTAAGTTAATATTTGCATTCCTTAGTCTGGGATCAATTTATTATACAAACAGGCATTTTATTATTTTTCTTTTTTTTTATTGCATAGGATATTATTACATAGATAAAAATCGCTTATAGAAACCAAAAATGCTAATGGTGACTTGCCATATTTGTGGTGAGTTTGGAATAAATGCCACATGCATAAGTTGAACATTTTGAAAGGTTAAAATTGTGGGTGTCCCTTAGCATTCTTGAAACCACCTAGTTTACTTGTGATCTTTACAATCGAGCATTGCAAACCTAATTTGAGGGTCTTGCATTAGTTGCCGTTACGACCTTTGTGTATGACAACTTTAATTTGTCATAAAGTACAAACTATAATTTCAAGTTGTATTTTTTTTTATTTAAATTAATCTTTACAGGCACTTTTGACGGGCCTACAATTAAATAGCTACTACCGGAACGGATTTATCAAAAACAAACATTTTTTGCTTCTAACTTTTCATTTATAACCAAATTAAGGAAATGTTAAGGAGGACATTGCCTGTATTTTTGCATTTTGTCTATAGATTTTAAACTAACTTAGATTAGCTATATGCAAGAGTCAGTGTCCTTTACGACAATTGAAATGAAGGGTATTGATATAAAGTAATTTCTTAATATACATTATGTATGCCATTTAATGGATTATTATGCATTTTATTATAATTTACTTATGCATGTGCAAATTAATTCCTCCTCATGGTTTAAGTTTAAACATAATTAACATCTTTTCTGTCTATAGGCAAGCAAATCGTCATCTCTATCTCTTTGCATCGTGAAATCAAGCTGCCAGTTAACAATTTTATGCTAAGTGCAAGGTAAGTATGTATGTACAAGTAACTCTATTTTTACCACTAAATCATGTAAAACTTCTAATGTTTTTTCTTTGCTTTGAAACTCACATACTAATGTTAAGTATTAGTATTTTTAAGTATAAAAACATTTTTTTTAAAGATTTTTCCTAGCAATCTGAACATTTATCTACATAATATACATTGATAATTAATTGAAATTATATAGATCTAATTATTTATCAATCAATAAAATACATAGTGAGTGACAAGATCAAAAGTTTAAATTTTACTTAAATCTTACTAGACTTGGGACTACTGAGGCGTCAACGTTTAAGGTAATATGTATGTTCGCCCTTATTACCTAGGTCGTAAGACACAAAATGCAATTGCTCAATGTTTCCCTACCGTATTGTCTATGTCATATATGTACTAAGTTTGGCCTATGTACATTATATATAGGTAGGTATGAATAGGTACAGAAAATATATAATGCGAAATGTAAATATTGATTACAAACTAATATTTACAGAAGAACTATTTTCGGAATTGCGTCATAAACGTCTATAATTACGACAAAAAACATAAAAACTTAACTAAAGAGGTCACCAATAAAGACCTCAAGACTGGCCTCTCCGGTTTTATTTACATCGCCTGTTACGTTCGGAGCGTAAATAATTAGGCGCGAAGCTGCCGTGCAGTGGAATAACCACATTTTGCGATACATTTGAATAGAATTTTTGCAAGAAACAAAATATCAAGGTCATGCGGATTTCCTATCAATGTCATATTATATCGTGCACATTTAACAAAGGCCCTGCAACCAAATGCAAAGGGGCGGGGGTGGCAAAATATGCGAAATCCTGTGATATATCCCATTAGAATCAGTTTCGATAACTGATTATAACTGTATATACAGTTTTCTTGGCGAAATATTGAGTTTTAACACAACCCTTCGTGGCGTAGTTCCCGCGTTTAGCGGGAAGCAAATGTTCTGTCAGCCATGTTGAGACGCAGGCAAACATTAGTGATATAACACGAAAATAACATCACTACACAAATAAAAAAGTCTTGATTAGATGCACAATTAAATAAAGAAAATTAATATAAATACATTTTTCACAATTATACCTGATTATCACTGATTTTTGCTTTATCGGTATCACCCGACATTTTTCTGACGAAGAAATTGAAAGCGAATTCCAAGCGTCTTCAAACACCGGACAACACCAATGCACGCATTCACAACACAGAAAAAAACTTTGCGTTTTAATTCTTGCAATATAGATGCATTCACTTTTGATACTATGTTTTTTAATAAATAAATATTTTATATTTTTTTAAATCGTCTTGTTATAGAGAAAAATGTACAATTTAATATTAATCAAATTAACTTGTACTTTTATATGGAATAAATTGAAAGAATATATAAATTATCGGAGGCGATGTAATTTGTGTAATTGGCATTCACTTTGCAAGGTTTTATAAAGTAATATTGAAGGATAGGATATTGTAAAATAATATTGTCTTAAAATTTTGATTTAAGTTGAGTTTTCAAACTTGTAAAAACTAAACGCATTAAATCATAGACAATTGACTTATTTCAAATTCGCGGTTCTTTATTATTTTGTTAAAATGTATTGAATATATTGTATTTTTTTATTTTCGACACATTTGCCGCCATAATTTACATATATTTATTATAATTATAGAAGTATTACATAGCGAATGATTAAGTTAAATAATATTTTTATCACTACCTGTCACATTAACAAGTTAGATATAAAATTATTAACACCGGCTTTCTAAATAGCATCATATTTTAACCAATGATATTATCGCTTTCTATTTTTTACGTCATGCCAATTGGTTAATACTGCATAGAAAGACGCCGGTAGTGCTGAGGCCTTGATTTGATTCGTTGAAAATTTCACAGCGATACCCTCTTTTTGTCTATGGTACGCGTCATTCTTGATTCTTTCATCTCCTAATTTTGCAAGACAACATTAATATTTTTTGGGTCTTTTGATCCGTATTAATGGCTGCCGTATTGCGCGGTTGAATGATTGCTTTAATTTAAACATGAGTGATTATTCTTCTATGGCTACGCTTCAAAACAATAGCCAAACGGGGGGATTTGCGGCTGCTGTACAACGTGCTAAATTGGTGAGTTGATACTCAAACGTTAGTTTGACACTTTCAGTATTTTTGGAAAATATAATTTTGCATGCTCATTAACCATTTCTTTGATAAACTGCCGAGCGGTACTATGGATTTTGCAGCAATCGCATATCTAACCAACATTTTTAGGTTTTCAAAACAATACAAAAAAGTAGGACCACACTTATGACGTTTCTTTGTGATTGCCCTAGGTTGCCGCTAAGATAGAAGGCGGTGGAAGTAAAAGACCATTAGAAGACGGACCTGAACCAATTGCTAAAAAATTAGCTCCTGTGGAGCCATATTCTCTTCAGCTACAACAACAATCTTCAATGAGGTATGACTAGTATTTAGTCAATCAAATCAAATATACAAATGGATTAGAAACTTTGTATTTAGATGTTAAGGCATATTAGTAGAACTATAGCAAAAGAAGGGCTATTATGATTTGTGTAGTTTTATGTAGGTAGCTATTTGAAGGTTCTCTCAGAGACTACAACCTGAACTTTGTTCCTTGAATTCCTTTCAATTGCATTACATTGTTTATAGTAGTTTCTAGCTAAACAAGATTCTATCTTGTTTAGTTGGAAGCCCTGGTGTGTTAATGTGCAAACTGGCTTTAAACAATAAAAATATTGAAACCACTATGTAAAAAATTATTTATAATAATAATTTTGATTTATACACATTCCACCATAGAGTAACACGAATTTTAATGTATGTTGTGATTTTTCTACTGTACTGTATTTTTACATCTTTTCTACACATCATTTGAAGTGGCTCCAATATCTTTTGTGAATTCCGAAAACTTACTTTCCAAGTACATTTTGTAATTTATATTTGAAGTTATAATTTTTTTGAGGCGTTTAGGAAACATTATGACAGTTAAAGTTTTACCATGGGCGTGCATACTCGATTGCCAAAAACCACAAGATGAATTTTGATTTACGATTCAGGTGCACACCGGCAATCAGCAACATGACATAGTGACTCATCTACACTCATCATACTATACAAATAATGTGACCATACATCACACCGTTTGTGTGTTACGAACGGGAGTGATCCTATTTTAATTATACTGTCCCAGTGTGCCCAAGTATATCTCAAGGATGTGAAAATATTATGCTGTTTAGGAAAAATGAACAGTCTTAAAAAAAAAAGATAAACTACACCATTTTGTCGGCAATCTCCTTATTAAATTGACAAATGTTCGCTCAGACATAAGCCTAACACGAAAACCATACTAAAATGTTTATTTTTCAATAGGAAAAAGTAATCATTTCAAAATATTAAAAACTTTTGGTAGATCTAACTGAATATGGATATTTACTTTCGGTTCTCCTTATGGAAATAGATACAATCTATAAACATCATTGCTATTATTTATTGCTTGCATAGCTTCACATCAACATGTTCAGTTTTCAGCACCTCAATTCATGTAACAAAACGCCAATCAAGTCGAAGCGCTATGGGCTCTTTACACACATAAACACTATACAATGTTGCATCTTAATTAATGATCTAATTGTCAAAATTTGGTATTTTAATTTTAAATAGTAAATGTAAAAATACCCAAAA
The DNA here is from genome assembly GCA_018236825.1 of Apodemia zela. Classification (NCBI taxonomy): domain Eukaryota; kingdom Metazoa; phylum Arthropoda; class Insecta; order Lepidoptera; family Riodinidae; genus Apodemia; species Apodemia zela. Next base: position 242 of record DWBA01000315.1, on the reverse strand, counting down.
TATACTAACCCTGTAAAGCCATGAGATCTTGTAGAATCTTTTCCTGCGGAAACTACCAACATTTGGATGATTGCTAAAAAAAAAAACGGTATCTACAATGTGATAACAAATTATAAAATAATTATTAAGAAAAATAATAGCAGTTTATATAATGTCATTATTGTAATGTGGAACTCATAACGCGTAACTCAAAAGGTGCTTTAGGAAAATAAAAGCAATTTCGCAGGAGCATGGTAGCTTTA
>DWBA01000314.1:0-14254 GCA_018236825.1 Apodemia zela | reverse complement strand
GGTCTTAATGCCACATGCATAAGTTATTTTCTTTCTCTCTCTATGAAAGGAACGACATTTTCCTTGGCTCACTTACTTTATGTATAATACCTCTATGAAGCAAACAAATACATCCATCGCCTGTGTGTCCTAAAAATGTTAATTATGGTGCTGGTGGTATCCTGGTCAAGTAGTAAACCTATAAGGCACACCACACGAGTTCTCGGGTTCGAATCCCGGGTCAAGCAAATATTTCGAGGTTACCCTCGAAAGTCTAAATATCAGCAGCTCGAAGTCTGGTCAGGGTGAGTTAACATCCCCGTGTTTTGGATTAACACGTAATGCTGTGGATCCGAGTTATCGTAAGAAAAATCTATAGTCACTATCTGACTGGTAAAAGGCCGGGATGGGCTGAGGTTTTGATGATTATTTATGAAGGAAATTTAACTTACCTAGTAAAGCAGCTTTTGGGATTGTGATAGTATCCTCAGAAGCCTTCCATTGTTCTTGCGCAATCACTGATGGAAAGGTCTCGTCTTCCACATTCTTGACTTCCAAAACTCTTACCGATAAACCTGTAAATTTTTTAATGTATTGTAATTAGGATTATCATTGCAAGTATAAACTAATTCATTCATTTATTTATAGTCTCCGAGACATCACACAGTTTGTTTTAATGACGAACGCATACTTGAAACTTCCTGACTTTTGACGAGTTTAACAAACTTGCTTCTGTGGTCTAGTGGTCCGGTGTCGGAATTGACCACACAAGTTCCCAGGCTCGATTCCCGGATCGGGCAATTTAAAAAAATGTGTTTTTCAGGTAAAAGTGTAAAGTTGCCCGGGATTGGATATAGTGCCCTTTTGACGATAGGCTTGCCACCGATCACATTGTAGGACCAAGTATCTTAGGCTAATCGTGAGTGCACACTGGTTGTACCTGTGCCTGCCCTTTCGGGGATACGGACGTGAAGATACTTTTTTTAACAAACTCTTTATCAACTACTTTTTTCGAAAGTCCTGCGAAACAGAAATACCGTGATAACATTATATAATATAACCTATCGGTCTAAAACAACGCAGCAAGGAATGTGTCGGATACTATAATTATTCACCAAAAATTTATGTGTTGATTCCTGTCCCTAACACAAAAGAGAGACAATCTCATTATTGTAGTATTTTTGTCGGACAAAATACTTTTCGAATTATTTATTTATTTAAAAATTTATACACTAATATGTAAAGAAGTGGATTTAATTGGGATTTTCTACCAGTCGACCTTAGTCAAATGAGAACAATAACATCCTTGATAGGAATACGCTGATACCTAATTTTTAATATTTGAGCTAAATAATACATAAACATAATGCGATAATGCAACAACCAAAATAATTATTAAATTATCTTTAAGTGTACTTATTAAAACTAAATATGTATCCATCAAGGTCGATGAACTTATGAATTCGGCAAATTTTGATCAATCAAATGAAATAACTCAGCTCTTTGGAAAAAAAAGTCGTAGCTATAAAGTTTGTTAGACTCTCCAAAAGGAAGCCACTTACTCACGAAATTTCAAGCATGTATTCATTTAATAATTAGTGTGATGTCTCGGGGACTATTATAAATGAATTTGTTGGAAAACATTAAAAGTGAACAACTTACATATATTTTTAACAATTTGCAATATCGTCTTTTCTTTGGTGATCGCTTGAGCCAATAGGAAAGCGTTCTCTTCTAGTTGCGTCAGTAGAGCACTTGCTACTCTATTCTGTGCGTCTATACTCAAGTCGAACCAGGAAGCACGTTGACTTTCTTCTAATAGATTTGAACCTGGAAAACCATTTGAAAACTGTGTTAATGATGTACTTGATATTTTTAAATTATTTATCACCAAAAATTTTATAGATTCAGGCGTTAATTTGCGTAAATGCAAAATTCAAATATGCTTCAAGTCTTATAGAGTGAAGTGATATTAGACTCTTCTGAAAATGCTTCGGTTACGAAGTGAAATATGTGTTTAGTACATAAAGTGTGCTTCGGTTACGAAGTGAAATATGCGTTGAATACATAAATTTTATATATAATTTTATATATTAACTGAATATTTATGCTTTTGCTACTGAGTGAGTTAGTGAAAGTGTGGTGGACGTGATTGGGCTATTGTGGCGCTGGGGTTTCCTTGAATATCCTGACCTTCGGTAACTTTATTGTTGTTACACCATAATTTTCGAGATACCGACAGCAGCAAATTTTTTTCTAAATATAAATAGACAACTAATACTTTGTACCAGACACGGAAATCCATTAGTTATGTTTATGAACTTAGCCAAAAATGCGCCAACCTGCCTCATTGACCGTCCCGTTAGTCGAGTGGTTAGCGACCATGACTACGCAATCCACGAAGCTCGGGTTCGATTTCCGACAGGGACAAACATTTGTGTGTTGAGCCTAAATGTTTGTTATCTGAGTATGGGTGTTTACTAAACATTTCTATGTATCGATATCGTTGACTAACACCCAGAGCACAAACATATAATTTGCTTACTTTGGAGTTACACCAATTTGGGTAATTTGTCCACCAAATATTTTTTATTATTAATTTTTAAGATATTCTACACTCTTTGTCGTCGGCACTTGGTGGAACTCCATGTCAATTACTATATTTTATATAAACACACTTGTACTGTTTCACAATAAATTAAACACATATATTATGATCCGACCGGTTTCGCCTTTATATGCATCATCAGGGCAATAACAACTTATATGATTCGTCTTATATGTTTATATAAAATATAGCAACTTATTTTGTCGGGATACAAAGCATCCTATGTGCTCTTCCAGGTCATAGCCGATATGTGTACAGGGTCAACCGGTTTCAACACTACAAATACATCATCAAGTATCAACTACAACTCTTACATATATGTTTTGGTTACTTCCCTTTTATCCAAAGAGCCCGCGTTAGCCAGACCTTCGTCATTTTATTAAAGCTGAAAGTTTCTCAGCGCATAATCCCCAACCCAGGTAAGAACGATCAGATATTATGAAATTTGGACGATGATTACTTTGGCAGCTAACAAGTAACATAGTTGTGGAAAATAGTACCCCAATTTCGTTAAAGGATATAGGTAATTTTTTTTGTTATTTTTTTCGGTATGGTATTAGAATTGTCGTCATTCATTGCCGGATACTTAGCATGATTGTAATCAGCTGCCAGACACCCCTAAATTTTCATAAATTATGAGCATACATTCATCATAGTATAAAAGCTGAATTTTATATATGTTACTTAAGGGGTTATCAGAAGAATTTATCTCAAGAGCCGGACAACTTTGATAGTTTATACGTCTTAACTGACGTATGGGGCTCCGTCAACCGTCGGCGACCTCGGAGATGAGAGCTGACATTGACGCAACTTATGTCATCAACTCATCACTAGTTTGTATTGCACGATAACGTTTATAAAATGACGACGCCGTTTGTATACGGACGAATTATAGAATTTGCCTGCGGGCTGCGACATATCGACGACATGTTAATCTACTCGTGGGCAAAGCTGAGTGGGTCAGCTAATAGCTGTGTAAATCACATTCTTTATCACATCAAAGTTATTAAGAATAACTTACAATTTAAAGGTTTCATTCCATTTCGGTGACAACGTATGTGACCGAACACTAGTCGCTCGGATGTATCGTGCTGGTAGTCTACCAAGACTGTCTCTTTGTTGACGACCGTCGCGTCTCTTAAAACTTAGTCGGAATCCATGCTTTCGTCCTTCTTCTTCTGAAGCACGAGGCGATGCTGGAAGTGAAGCTGGCTGGATACCAAGCATACAGTATGGGTCACTAAATCCTGAGAAACAAATTCTATTTTTTAATTTCTTCTTTTTTTACATTATAAGATAGCAATAAAGCAGATGGGTCTCCTGGCGGAAAGAGTCAACCATCGCCTATAGACACCAAAGATGTTAATGGTGCGTTGCTATCTTGAGGCAAGGTCTTAATGCCACATGCATAAGTTTACCGGAACACGATAGTGACAAGTTGAAATAATATAGTTTGACTATATTTATTTCAAATAAATCAGACTGAATATTTTATATCTGGAAGCATGCATATTCTCATACAGAATAAATGATTCTGTCGGACATAAGCTGACTAAAGCAGGTGAGGACAATGAAGCCGTACATTGTAACGCGACCTATTTTCAGAGAAATCTATCTTGCGAATAGTTCACACTGAATTATGTATGGCTTTGAGTCTTCTGAAGTACTCGAGTGATAATAAAAGATGTTACAATTTTATTTATTTATTTTAACTTTATACAACAAAAATATACATTTTCGTACAAAAGGCGAACTTAATGCCTGTTGGCATTATCCACCAGTCAACCTTTGGGTCAACAGAACGTAGGTGTGAAGGTGCCACTGAGCAAATTATCCAAATTATGATTTATATTTAATACCATTACGAATCTTTTGTATGGGAATATAGAAAAGTGTTGTTTTTAGACATATTCAAGCAATTTTTTAAATTTTTCTCTCCGTAAGAACCATACTCGTACTTCAAGGAATATTATAAAAAAATAATTAGCGAAATCAGTTCAGCTGCTCTCGAGATTTTCGCTTAGCAATACATTCAGCGATTAATTTTTATATTATAGATTAGTTAAATATGAATACAATAGATACGGTCTCAGTCAGAAAAAACGTTGCTTGCTAACTAAATTTTATGTGATACATTAATTACGATGTTATACGTTCTATAATCGGCTGTAACTGATTATGCATATCTTTCCGAACGTCACGGACTGAATGGGTATTCACCGTACGATCATAGGTTATTCCTACCAATTATACAGGCAATAACATGTTATAGTGAAAACCATTATAGATACCGTACATTTTTTTATAGTTACTGTATTCTTTGGCTAATCGTGGGTGCACTGGTTGTACCCCTGCCTACCTCTTCGGGGATACGGGCGTGAAGATACTGTATCAATACTTAATATAGTCTAATCTTCAATTTACGCATGTTTTAGAATGTAAATGCGTAAGCGCACGCAGTAGATCTTTTTAAAATTATTTATAATCCAATATTTTTTTTATATAATATCATAAGATAGCAAACAGCCAGATGGGTCTTCTGATGGAAAGAGTCAACCATCGCCTATAGACACCAAAGATGGAAATGGTGCGTTGCTATCTTGTGGCAAGGTCTTAATGCCACATGCATAAGTTTACCGGCTACCTCACCCTCCATCTAATAATTGTACATAAAACAGTTAAAGAAAATCACAGTAATTAAAAAAAACGAATTTCATATCTGTCAACTATACCTATATAAGAAACTACTGGACCGATTTTAGTGAAACTTCAACCGTTCCCTAAGTAGGCTTAAACCTGATTTAAATCAAAAAAGATCATCTTAATATGTATTTTAGTTTATGGGAAATTAGTGGACAAACATACATACACTTATGAAATTAAGCACACTTGCAAGAAAGCGTAAATTGATCGTCATACTCAAATATAATCCTATTCCAACAATATTACATACATACAGGTCAAACTTATGACTGATAACCTCCTTTTTTGAAGTCGATTAATAATATAATCACATAAATATATCTATCATTACATACCTAGTATAAAACAAAGTCGCTTTTTCTGTCCCTAACTCCCTATGTATGCTTAAATCTTTAAAACTACCAACGAATTTTGATGCGGTTTTTTTCAATAGATAAAGTGGTTCAAGAGGAAGGTTTATATGTATAATAAATGTATATTATAATCCGTGCAAAGCCGGGGCAGGTCGCTAGTAATCGTATAAAACAAAATCGCTTCACGCTGTCTGTCCCTACTCCTTATGTATGCTTAGATCTTTAAAACTACCCAACGGATTTTGATGCGGTTTTGTTAATAGATAAACGGATACAATAGGAAGGTTTATATCTATATTACATGTATATTATAATCCGTGCGAAGCCGGGATAGGTCGCTAGTGACACATAAACTATACAAAAGCGAACTTAGAGCTTATCACTTAATGAGATTTCTTCCAGCTTACCCGCTCAAGGAAGACTGTATACAATCATATAAAATTGTGTACAACATAAACAAAACTAAACTTAAATGTGACTACTGTAACTAGTCGAGGTAAACTACTCGATAGTTTATCATCTAGTTATCGTTGATCCCAGCAACGCGGATAGCAGGCATCATTAACTTCATATCTCTTGGCTTCAGAAGAACTGTTTGCATGTTTTTTATACAATAAACAATGAAGTTTAAATAAATAAAAAGTATTTACAGTATAAATAATGTATTTAAAAATTATCTGATACCGAGATTTAAGACGCATTCTCTAGTTCTCATTGACGATATCCTCTAGACGTCGTTCAAGGGTAACGACCAGTAACAATAGCTGACTACCTGCGGTTTTTATCCAACGTTCCAGTCAAAGGCCCGAAGGTTCATTTGAGTTAGGAACAGTAAGGGCATTGCACCTTCACGTTCTCCCTTGCCCCGTAGCCCTACTTTGCCTTTACGAGTTGCAAGCCATAAATACACCCTTCCTTTGCTAGTATACGCATAAAATATTTGAACGAAAGAGATGCAGTATTTAACTATGTTGCGTTTATCTGTAGCTATAGATTCAGCTGTATAAAATGTATAGATCGGTATATGCGTTTTTCTATGGACTTTGAACTCGTGTGGTGAAATTTCTCCCTTAGTACTGTTGCTATCAGCTAAATCAATACGGGTTTGATTACATATTACAATGTTGATTGTCAACTGATGTAACATTACTAGTGCGTATCTTGCAAATATAAAGCTTTAATGTTGCTTACTTTGTTGGTAGAAAGCGTTTTAACAAGCCTAGTTTTCTATTAAACTCTTTTTAGTACGTGGATACGTGAACATAATAATAAATAGAAACATTCCTACATAGAAACATTTTTTTACTTGTTGTTTTATATATTTTTAACGTAAAATCACATAATTTGATATATGAAGTCGTAAATATTGCATAGGGTCGTGTAAAAATCTTACGATCATATTAAATCACTCATTAAAATAAAACTATTACTACCTAATTAGAAATAACCTAACCTATGGGTCAAAAATCTACATGTATTATGTCAGTAGATTTGTCGAATATTTAGATATTTCTATAAATTATATATATTATTAAGACTATCAGTGTCTGTTTTTAAATGTGTGTGTGTATATGTTTTTCCCTGGAGCTTTACTTTACCGTTACTGATTGCCGATATTGCGTTATCTATAACTGGAAACATTGTTTATTTATCTAGCTAAACATAGTGTTTTTGTAACTTGTTGACATACAACGACACAACTGATATCAATGCATCACAATTATATCTTATCCATCATCAATCATCTACTTTTCCATCGACTTTGTGAAATAAACTGATAAACATTGGTTTGTTATTATTTTTGGGATAACAATTTAAATGGACGTAATAAACTGGGAATTTTGTATTATCTATGTACCTATACTAAAATGAATTTAAAATAGTTCCAAACTTGGCTTGATGAATAGCGTCAAATCAAAAGTTTTTATATTATTTTATGCAACATCTGAAGAGATATTACCCATCTTGTTGGACATTTCAAATGTTACTGTACTTTTTTGATGGTATACCTTCCTACCTAAGCCCATTTTGCTTTGAAATAAATTAGAAAAATCTTCTTAGAGAAATCTTATTTGATTGGCACTTATTTCTTAAATAATTATGTGGTATTTAGCAGATATGTTTTAACGCAAGAATACCTAACAATTACTCACAGTCACAGCTTTATATAAAAATATTGTAAGATTTCGCAAAAAATAAAACGTAAATAAATTAATGATAGAACTAAGGACAAACCCAACGATCGGGACGGGCCGTTGTATGCGTCACAACCATTGCGATACGAGAGCGAATGATGGCGTCGTCGCCGCGCCGTTCGTAGTTTTTCGCGGAAAACGGCCACATCGTCAGCCCTCCCCGCGCCGCGCTTCCCTGGCGCCGCATCAGCCTCGGGTATATAAAAGGCGCACGCGCCCCTCCACTTCAACTCAGACGCATGGAGTACTCCGTAGAGGTCGTTTGGCACGAGCGAGCGCTTTGCTAGGCACCTGCCGGCCACACTTCACGATAAAATTCTAGTCACCGAGCAGCTGAAGCTCGCATTACGCGGTCTACCGCGCGTTCCTATGAACAGTGATAAGTGCAATAGCTCTACTTAAAAAAATTGTGATAATTTATTTAAATTAGTTATTAGTTAAACGCGTCGTCTAGACTAAATTACGGCTGTGACTGTGAGTGAAATTGTGAAATTGAAATGTTGTGACTGCCCGACTGGAACTTGTCACCTGTGATCCAGACCAGTGTGTTTAGTTATTCTTGCGTTGAAGGACCGTTTGCGACCATGGTTGGAAATAACGGTACTATGATGGCAATTCGCATCGTCCACAGCAAGCTGCGTAAACGGGAGGAACACTCAGCCTCGGTGCACCCAGCTGAAGCTGTGCTGCAGGCTGCCCCTCAGCCAGCACCTGAGCCTCTTGCTTTTCGTCAGCAGCCACTGTGGCAGTTCCCACCGCCGCTGCCTCCACCTTACGTCTATCATGATCAGGTATGTACTAACAATTCTAACACTACATAATATTAACAATCCATCATACTATAAGCGAACAGGAAATCAAACAGTTTCATGATGCTAGCTAAATCAATAAGCAGATACAAAACGAACAGCTGTTATACTTGACCTCAATGCCACAATAACGTCATATGCTTCAGCTGCATTCAAATTAAAAATAAAACTTGTAAGGTTAAAAATTTCTATGCTTTGGGATCTGGTTTCAAAAGAAATCGTAACTATTACGACTAGCGTCCCCTCCATCAAGAGAGAGTTGGCTCTGACTCGACAATATCTAAGTGTGAAATACATTAAAATGTCGGGACACGCTTACTGAGTAGAAAGCTGTACAAGGCGAACATGTTGTAACCGTTTGGCCTTCTTTCTTAAAAGAACAAAGGAGGCTAATACAAACATTCGTACTCTTAAACTAGTTGCAAAATGTTTTAACCTCTATATTTCGCCTCCATTCCCAATTTCCGTGGTTCGAACAGTTGTATTGTCTTAGTTATATGTTACATGCGTGACCACCTATATCGAGATTCGAGACACAACCAGGAAACAAAGAATGCTAATGTGCCTTTGAATTGCATATTCAAGGCTTGTTTCAGACTTGTGTGATTTAAGCGTGTTCTTTTCGTTTGTTTCCTAGAAATACATGGCAAAACATATTAAGACAATATTTCCACAATTTAATACTGCCTATTCAAAAATATTCTACATTCATATAGTATTTGTGATTATATTCATATGTTTTCAACTTTATATAGGAATGTTTCAATACAAAAAGCATCCAAAATGTAGAATCTTTTAACAAAAACAATTCAACATTTCCGAGCGACTTCATCTTTGTGTGCATAGCAACCGTCGATAAAAATAAATCCGAGTAGCGTAGTGTAACTGGAAGACTTCACATTAATGCAAATGCAACTATTACATTGGGGACGTTAACGGAACGTTTGCATCGAGCCCGGGTCAAGAGCCTTAAGATTTATTTATAGGATTTAAGTAGTATTAAGAGATTGCAAGGATTAATTCTTTGAAATTAAGAACTAATAATTGCTTTTTCTTCTTTCCAGGACAATTTGATGCAGCCGATTGGTAACGAGCGAGCAAGTTTTCGTAGTCTCCGCAAAAATATCGGAGGTCGCTGGAAGCGACTTGTCAAAAAGAAGCCAGAACAAGAAGTGTACACGATCCCACCAGAGTTAAAGCCTCAACTGAAACAAATATATGTGTACTAATTATTTAAGCAAATAAAATCTATCGGCATAGGAGCAGGATCACTTCGATGCTAAAGATAGTTCAACCAAGTGCTCTGTGGTTGTAAATCATATCAACACAATTCATATCTTTTACTCGAATATCAAAATTGTAAGATGCATCTATTTTGTGCACGGGTTAATCACCTTTTTATCTAAAACATATCTTTTCGACCAATTAATTCTAATGACCTAAGTTATTCTTTCTTGAATCAGCACTTCATTGTGATGTAAAAGCCTAGATGTATTATTAAGTATTAGAACACTTATGTTTGAGTGTTTGATATTTGAATGTTGAATCGTGAGTGATAGTCAATGAAATTAGCTTAATTATTAATTTAATGTTATGAATGAACTTAGGAAAATGCGGTCGCGCATACTAGTGACGAAAATCCAATAACTATGATAAAAACCGTGATGCCTTTTGTGTAGTTAAACTTTTAGGGCATTTTGTAGATCATTAACTTATTCTAGACGTGATCGTAGCCTTAGGTGAACATCGATCAAATAGTTTCGTGAAGTATATGTATACAAATGTACGTTGCATTATCAGCTTTTGTGAGTAGAATATTGTTTGAGGCAGTATTTTGTCATTCTTTCTGTTGTGAGTGAGACTGAATAAGGTACAATTATGTAACGTGACTTAAACAAAATATTTTCTGATATTTTATCAATGTATCCGCATTTTCATTAGGCATTAACACACCCATTACTGAGCAAGTTGTAAGTTGCGTTACTAGCATGCTTTGATAGTATAATTTTCAGATTTTCGCTCGGTCTACCTGCTGTAATATACAAAAAAATCAGTAATAAATTTAATTGAAATATTGAGTTTTGGGCTTCTTTCAATACTTTTGTCAATTATTAGCAGTAGTGTGGACCGTTGGCCGAGAATTTAGATAGCTCATATTGAGCCTGATATTCTAAAGAATTAAGTTTTTAGCCGATAGTTTAAATAAAAATAAATTCAGCCATTTTTTTCGTTAAATTGTAAATGTTGCAAATTACAAAATTCATGTTATAACAGCATGTAAAGGTTTTGTTTATAACTATATTATATCTCTGACAGAAAAAATAAACTCGATCATTATGTTACATATTTATTTTGTTTTCTTTATCCCACCTCAAGCAGGAATAAATTACAATATTATTTATGTATTTATCTGTGGATAATTTTGATATGCAGATCGTTACCAATGTGGAACTATCTGACAATCCTTATACTCATATATTAGAGACTATGTTAAAAATTAAATTCTGTAACGTCTCGCCCGGCTCTTTGGTACCATAGCCTTGCCTATTCCTGCCTCAATAGCGTTCATGCGTGGCACTGTCATGTTCCAGCTTGGAGTGAAGGTAGCCGGTAAACTTATGCATGTAGCATTACCAACCCGCCACAAAGATAGCAACGCACCATTGACATATTTGGTGTTCCTGATGGAAAGAGACAACCATCCAAACGACAAAAGGCATCTGTTTGTTTGCTATCTAAAAAAAATGGCGATTACAATTTTGAAAATATAAAAAACCTTTGAATTGAGTTTTAGTTACTTTAACATTTTATCCTTAAAATACAGGACAATGTTAAATTTAGAAATTTCATAAGGAAAATGAACTAAAGTAATGTATGACATTTACGTAAAAACAGTAAGTTTAGTCTTTCTCCATCTAAATCAAATCCTACCCATTCTACACGCAAAGGCACGAGGCAAAGGAAACTTGAGATTCTTGGCAAAATAGTTAAAATATTTTACCTGCCTTTTGTGATTGAATCTTACCTGCGAAAAATTCCAAATTGGATTCCCCTAATATATTATATAGAATCAGATGTTGCTTTGCAGATATCCATAATTTACAGATTTAACGGTAACGCATGATTTTATGAAAAATAAATTTTCGATTACTGCTATTACTTGGACTTTTTAGAAATCTTTAAAATATGGATATCCAGCTTTTAGGTGCATACAGGCTACGTGGAATATTCTATGGTTATTATTGTAGCATACTCCAGAGTATACCAGAAGACTCGTAGATATCTAGTCTTAAGTGTACACTGGTCCCTCTACCACAGTGTTTGAATCATTTGTGAGCCAGTTTTGCAGAAACTGCAACAACCCATGATGAGGTCAATAACACAGTCTTTGTAGAAACTATACAGTCTATCCACCAATTTTTGGGAGTAAATAAATATCACTTAATCGCGGTTGTTAACTAAAGCAATGGCGATCAACAATTTTGTTTCATCAATTTACATACAAATACTAAATTGTTTAGCAAGGTACGAAGGATTATCTAAAAATATACAAAATGTACTATCGCTATCATTCTTAAGTCACCATAGTCTTTGTAAATGCCATACTAAAGGCTCAGACAAAAAAGCGCCAGCATTTAATGTTAGCTTATTGCATAAACGTATTGTAGAAAACTCTTCAAAAGGCCCGAACCCTCTCTGAAGAACAGACCATCTGTTATTCTGCTCGTCAGTTCGTAAAAGGCGACGATTATCTAAACTTATCACTACCATCGTGACTACTAGGTGCCAGGTTCTAGAGTTACACAACTTCTTTCCTGGGTTTGGTATTATTAATAGGTATTGCTGATCTTATCACGATAGCATCAATGCTTCTCTGCTGTGTTCCAGTTCGAAGGGTTTAGACATGTTGCAATGTCATCCCATTACTCTGATAGCAACGCACCGTAAACATCTTTGGTGTATATAGGCGATGTTTGATTTTTGAGCCATCTGGTAATTAATATAAAAAACTTACACAATCTAAATAAATCATTGCTTATTCACTTCTAAGTCAGTAATTAATAGGTACCTATTACAAAATAACAAGCACCCTTTCTATGGTGATGTTTTATAGTAAATATGAAATGGTTCTACTTACAGATGGCACTGTAATAACTAATGTTTATTACCTCGTGGTTCGTAAAGGCATCGTCTACCAATATATCTTGATTTTGAGTAATATGTTAGTAATATATTGCTGTATTTTTTGCTATATCTACCGAATACGGACTTTAGCTGACCCTGATATAAAATTAAAGATAATAAACATTTAATTACACGTATCTATTTACTTGAATCAAGGTAATTGTGTTCTTTATAATCTCTTCATATTCCGCCGTCATTAATTATATAATTTTTCATAAGCTTCCATGCATCATGTAAAAAAACTATTCGGGGAACAAATAACATGCATTTTTGGATAGGAATAATAAAATCAACAATAAAATAAAAGTATGCGTGGCGCCATCTAGAATTGTATTATAAACTTAATTTAGACGATGCCCAACGTGGAATTATGAAACAGTGACATCTAGTGACAATGATTAAAAACTAATTGTATCTTTATTCCTAAGTTTGGAACTTTAGTTACTGATGCTGTACATTTTAATCAGATGGCGCAGTTATAAATGTTATGCAAGTAAATTAAAAAACAGACAGTTGTTATCGCCCATCAAAGAGTAAAAAGCTTGTTAGTTGTTATCGCCCATGACTTAAGAAAAAAACAAGCAAATAAACAAAGTTTAAAATTTTCTACGAACGAAATCTACGATTACAATTTTAGTTTTATTCTATTTATTCGTTAATTTCGTGAACGAAACTGACTTTATATTTCACAAATCACAAATATCTACATATCTTCACTACTGTATAAAACTTTTGTAAAAATTCTGAAGCGTTTGCATTCTTCTAAACTTGTCCACGAGTGTAAAATTCTTAGCCCTGTTTGCATTGTGTAGACAGGTCTACGATCTTTACTCACCGCTGTATAAGGATGATCTTCCGGACGAGGTTACTTTTAATTTCTTAATTAAAAAAATACTATTGAAACAGCGAGAAAAAGAGATACTCTACAATGCAACAACTTGCTTCAAAATATAAAAAAACATGTAGACTATTTTGTTTTGTTTTTCGTGGCCTCTTTCTCGGCACACCCGAGTGATAAACGATACTGAGTGCTAAAAGTAATGTCAGAGCAAAGTAATATTAAAATAATTCAGATTATAAGCAAAGTGCCGGTCACGCGCCTATCACGGCCTCGCTTTGCAGGCTGTCGTCGCGTTTGGCATTATAGGTCAGCAGATTGGGACGGGATGCGGTCTTTTTTTGCGTCCTACTCATGGGGGCAGATGTGCTTCTCGTTGGATGATCCGAGTGTCGTCGCTGACGCTATCGCCAACGTTGTGCTGCAGGGCATGGAACTTTTCATTCCATTTTCTGCGGTACCAATCGGTGGTAAGTCTCAGCCTTGGTTTGGTCGCTACTGCAAAATGGCTTTACGCCGAAAGCAGGAAAGCTACCGGGCCTGGGCTGCTGCGTCGGCATCTCGTGATGTAAACACCAGCGCGT
>DWBA01000313.1:0-14268 GCA_018236825.1 Apodemia zela | reverse complement strand
GACTGGCAGAGAATGCTCTTGGGCGTTAAGTCTACCTGTACAAATGTATGTGTGCAAAATTTAAATAAATAAATAAATAAATAAAAAAGCTTACCTACTCTCGAAAAGCGTTTACTATGCAAATGTATTTGTTTCATTTATTTGTTACTTTCAAAAAGCCTTTGGGTATTTTCCAGCTCCCTGATTGTTAGCTCTCGACATTTTTGAAGACTCAAGAATTACTTGCTGTTAGTTTCTATTTTATCATAATATAGTCTAAATCTTAGCTTCCAAACTGGAACACGTAATGACAAGCACTGATTGCAGCGGTAATAGACATGTCGGTGGTCTTGGGGTAATTAGTGTAAAAATAAAAGGTACAAATAAAATCTTATAAAATATATAACTTTCTCGGGTTTGGATTTTTTTATAAATATTATAAATATACATATGTTGGATTTTTGAAAATAAATCAATAACGTTTGAAAAGGCAGTGACTTCAGCAATATGTTAAGGTCAAACTTTATTTGACTAAAATGTTGACGCTATACTAAGTCTTTTTCAATATACCGTCATATAATGTCAAGGTAATAATAAAGCTATGTACTATATTTGAATATTCTCCTCGAGTAAATGCTGTTGCCCTATGAAATGCATCACTTAAGCATAAAAATGCTTTCTACATTTTCTGGGAAAATGTCTTCAATGTCTGCAATAACATATCCGCACTTAAGGGATCTATTTCACAACTCACAGCTTGCGTGTTTCACTCAGAGGTTTCTAACATTTTATAGCACAAAATTGTCAATAAAAAGATGGTTTTACTGGTAGGAAGAAATATCTACCGCTTATCCATACTAATATTATAAATGTAAAAGGCTGTCTATTACACTTTTACACTGAACCAATTTTATATAAATTTAGCATGGAGATTGCAAGAGAACACCCGGGATTAGTCATAGGCTGAATATTTTCAAAAACCAATCCCTAAAGAGCTTAATTAGGTAATGACAGTTTATATAAAACATTATATTGATTGGTGTGAGCTCTTTCGAAGGATAGACCAATTGTCGTTCTGCTACAACAAAGTACAAAATGTTTCTGTACAAAAGGGCTCCAGATCAACACGGGGAATTGTAGTAGTAGTAGTGGCAAATATAATTCCCCAATAATTTTTTCAGCGGCAGCAACAACCCGAGTATTAGCCAATGAATAATAAAATATTTTAAATGTAGTTTTAAATAAAGCTGAACCATTCAAAAGAAATCACCGAATAGGAAATTGGAATCTTGAAGGCATTCTATTACTTGAATGTTTTTAAAACTCGTTTATAAAATGTTGATTTTGAAGCAGCTATTAACCCATTTCATTATAAAGTGCTATTTATTTAAAAACCAGACTTGATACTGAAAACGAAAAAGTTTGGTCAATTTCTTTATATTCAACTGCAAGAACTGATAGCAGTTATTTGTGTATTTTACTATCTATATGTAGTTATTTGTGTATTTTACTATCCATATTTCACTATACGCTCCTCAATTTCTAATGAGATAATAATACAGCAAGTGCCAGTAACATAACAAGAAAAAAACGCATAAGCTAAAGGGCTGTATTATTCATATGTAGACTTCATTATGCTTCAACATGAACTAATTAAGTTTTCAAAAGATGAATGAACTAAATAAACATAAACAATATGATAATTGATAACCCATTGATTACTTTGATGGTGAAAGTAGAACAAAATAAAGGGCAGGGTGAAAGTTTGTGACGTTTTTAGAAAAGCCTTCAAAATTGGGATTAATTTACCGGAAATATTAGCCTTGATTTGCAACTTAAATATTATATAAATGTTTTGGACAGGGTTGGAATTACAAATAGAAAACCCTTAATTATAGATTTATTTTGTGATTTAAAACTTTCGCACATATGTAGAACTAGAATTCATTTGATTTCAAAAAAAATTACTGTTAAACTTACCAGCGACCGCGATCACAGATTGAAATTCAACCATATATTAAACAATAAAATCTCTTTTGGGTTTGACAACAGACTTTAGCCGTCAAGAAAATAGTATACATGCATACTATTTTCTTTACGGCTAAAGTCTGTTGTCAAAACCTTAAGTGTGTTTATCATGTATGTCACATGAATTTAGTGAGTGAAATGTTTGTTTGAAATTATCTTTTTATTATTATACTAATGCATGTTATTTAAAAATATTAGGTTCATGCAATCTTCCGCAATGTAAAC
The DNA here is from genome assembly GCA_018236825.1 of Apodemia zela. Classification (NCBI taxonomy): domain Eukaryota; kingdom Metazoa; phylum Arthropoda; class Insecta; order Lepidoptera; family Riodinidae; genus Apodemia; species Apodemia zela. Next base: position 12,036 of record DWBA01000313.1, on the reverse strand, counting down.
TTTTAACTGTGCCTAATTTTATACTCTACCGTTTACTTTAGTGTCTTAAAAAGGGGTACAAAGTTTTTTCTTCACGTATTAATATATAGATAAATTCGATCATATTATATCGAAATTTTTAAGAGAAAGATCAATACAATTCTCAGAAAAGAATAATAAAGTTGGTGGTATATATATATATATATATATATATATATATAGGTGGAGGTGACATCTTCTCTTTATGTGGGTCATACGCTTTTATACCTGCGGATACAATAAACAAAAAATATACAATCATATTCGTAATTGTTAGCAAATGCGACAACGGGTACTCACTATTTCCGTCAACTGCTGAATCTTGGTAAACCTGTGTGTCAATTTTTGTATATCATAAGATAGCAAACAAGCAAATGAATGTCCTGATGGAAAGAGACAACCATTGCTTCTAGACACCATGTGGCGGGGCAGTAATGCTACATACATGAGTCTAACGAATGCTTTACACTCTAAACTGGAACACGATAGTGACGACAAGCATTAACGCTATTGCGGCAGGAATAGGTAAAGTGGTGGAACCGAGTAAATTATGGGTTAAAATACATTAAAATAATTACAAAACTCTTTGAAACGTCACAAGTATATCATTAGGTTTTTACGTTTACTTTTTATTCCAAAGGTTTCAATTTATCACTTTATCGAGACTAATAGAAAATAGAAATTTCGATTAACACAAAGAAAACTTCATTAAAATACGGAAACAATTGGTGTAGCAATTAGAAAAGAGCAAGTATTTCTTAGAGAGTAGGAACTAAAAGTTTGCCCGTATTCAGAACGTATTTCATAAGCTTCCACTTTTAAACAAAGTTCAACACTGTTAATAGTTTTAGCTGGTTTAAATGAATGCCGACTTTTCTCATTTAAATAGTACTTTCTTCGTTCTTTAAAGAGAAAAACTCTTTTAGTGCACCCCTTTCAATGTAATGTTTTCCAATCAGTTAGAGTTGACTGGAAGATAATTCCACGTAACAATATGTCCACTTATTTGCTCAATTATATACAAAAAAGATCATCAAGCCCTTTCACGTTTCCTTGTGGAGTAGGTAGAAAATGTCAGGTGATCACCAAAATTATTCAATATAAAATGGAAAGAATCTTAAGCAAAAAATCTATTTCGATTAATAAAATATCAAATTCTGAGGTAGCAAACATAATCCTCCTTTTTGGGAAGTCAGTTAAATTACAAAGTCCCATTTTATTTAACTTTGTAAATAACGTCATAATGGTATTATCATGCCAGTTCCTTTGCGGGTTATGCAGAGTGAAATAACCGTCTATAAATATTTTGATTCACCACGACTCAATGTTTAGTCGACTGGGGAGATAAATGGTGGCCACGTCTTATCTACTTGATACTCATTTGGATACGGGGATGTTAATACCTTACCACCAGACTTCGAGTTGCTTTTACAATTTCAATTTTCAAGAACAAACCCGAAAAACAACATAAATAATTTTGACTCACCAGAAGACTGGACTTGTGACCACATAATCTTAGCCGGTTACATTAAACATTAGACGATGAGACATTATTATTCAGAATAATAATATATTTAATTAAATATATTATTATTCTGAATAATAATATATTTAATTAAATATATTATTATTCAGAATAATAATATATTTAATTAAATATTCAATTAAGTAACATAAATACAATAAAATGTAATAATAATACCAGAGACTAAGCTGTCACTTTCAGATAATCCAATCAGTTCACTGGAGCCGAATAAGGCTCTGTATTGCTGTCCGAATAACTGGAAATATCTATTTGGCTACTAGATTTACTTCATTCCTTATAATTTGGACATAAATGATTTGAAGGGAACATGTTTTTTGGTTTATTTGATAAATTGAATGCTTAAAGTAATTTGAAAAAATTAATGTTGGAATATATTAATGGATTATCTAGCAGCTCGTTTCGATGGATGAAAATTTAATGACGTTAACAAAAAAATAAATTAACTTATAATTTGCGCAATCACGTGTTTTCAATTGTCTAAATAAATGGCTTCTAATTTCATCGCGATTTGTCAAGTCGTTTTTAAATCATAAAGGGACATACAGACAGATACATTTTTCAAAATGGTGAAATTGATGTCAGTTAGTCTTTAAAGAAATATTTATCAGAAAATTTAAAAAATAATAATATAGATTGTTAGACTGCACAGATTTAGCTACAATTAGCCTATTCAGCTCCCATGAAATATCAGGTTCGATTCCTAGGTTGAGCCAAAGTGTTGTAGGTTTTTTTCAGTTATCATAAGAAATAGAAATGTCATTAGCAGCTTCGACTTTGGTGTTGGGGCATTAATACACAGGTCTTGAGCAAATTAAGATGTCACTCTCATTTATCGCAAGTAACAAGCGGTAATTGCTGATAGGTCAGTAAAAATTACTTAAACACTACTACCCTACCCGACCTAGAGACCGAATTTGGGACCTCATGATCTGGAGCCAAGTTAGCTAATCCCTAGACCTTGGGGTCTTTTTAGTTTATCGGTTTATAGTCAATATAATCGGGACGGAATTATAGTTAGTTAAGAATATGACCTAAAAGGGCAATCGGGATAACTTTTAGTTAGGCCTAAGACGCTCGGGAACGAAATCTTTCACTCTCTTTTTTTACGGCTTCAGCAGCAATTTTTAGCCGCCAGTGACGTAAGCTCTTAGATCCATCTATACTGCAGGCCTGGTACTTAGATTGATAATTGAGATTCCTGTGTTATAGAAACCTAAAACACATTATTGTGCTTTGCCATAGCCCACTTATAGTCACAATTCACCACAATAAACAGCTATGCTACTGTCATAGCATACAAGCATCTTGATTTTTCACCGTCGGTGCATTATTCTACATATGTGTTCACTATTATTTTTTAAATTTGCGTTTGTTCTCTAGTAATTTGATGGGTACAAGTGAACCAAACACTACGGTTTCCTTCATTAAAACTAAGCTGACTACTATTATTTTCACGTCTGGCAAACTGGTACCACTAACAAACTGTTCCCTGCTATGGTGTCGTAAAGATCCTTTCACCTTGCTTGCAAAACAAACACGTTTTCTGCCCAATTTTATTAAAGTACAAAAGTCTTGCGTAAGCATTATTCCCTGTCTTTGTAACTAAAACATATTACAAACTCTCTCTACTTGACATTAAACTTCAGTAGCTCCATACTAAAGCTTTTTTAGAGATTCAGGCTTTACTTTAAATGGAAGCCTATAACTCAAATAAGAAAACAATTCAATCTGCAAACTTACGCAAACTCTCACAGGTGTAATCTGCGATGCCATTGCGAGATCAAAGAGAGACAAAATCTCTTTCCATCAAGAGAACCATCTGCTTACTTCCTATTCTTACGCTCCAAACCCGTCGTTACTTGTCGACCCAAAACTCATTTATATAATTCATGCGTGATTTGAATAGGAAATAGTCTGAATACCCGTTTTGAGCTATTTATTTTAAAGGTTTGTACTTTGTCCTCATCGGAACATTTAGGTTTAATAGCAAATTCTATTTGAGGTGAAATCCAACATTGATGTGTCTTAACTATTTGTGGGTTCTTTGTGTGTTTGATTTCCGGCTCAGGCAATATCTATCTAGAAAAAAATATTAGTAGCCAATTGGATTATAATCAAATGATTGGAGAAAAATTAGGGTTAATAAAAAAAGGGTTTTTTGTAGTCACAAACAATCTAACCACCAGACCGCTTCGGATGTTTCCAGAGTTCACCCATGGTCATCGGATCAGTTATTAAGAACCATTAAGGTAATTACTATGCAGTGCTATTATCAAAAACTTTTAGCGACTATCTATCTATCTATCAATACATTTGTTAATACAGTTTATACCGCACTTTTTAAATATCAAAGGATATAGAAATGGCTCTCCCGATGGAAAGAGATAACCAACGCCTATAGACACCATATATATTATTAGTTTAAAGCAGTAAATAATTCAAAATATTACAAGAAAATTAAGAAAACCTATTTGGCAAGCCAATTTTTCTGAGAGAACTGAGTTACAGATTATTTTAATTTCTTGCACTCCAAATAGAGTTCTCAAAACGCCCTCAAATCTCACAGACAATACATGTCCTGACGTATAGTGGACTCAGGTCTAGAATGTTTTACTGACTAATAGATGAGAGTTATAACAACAAGAAGTCCCATTGCAAAAGTTTCTGTGTATGTTTTTTAAAGTGAGTAGTAAAAAAACAGATGGCTCTCCTGATGTAAAGAGAAACCATCGCCTAAAGAGACCAAAGATGTTGCTGATGCGTTGCTATCCATCTGGGGGGATGGCAATGTCCCTTACGGCTACCTAAAAAGGTACTTAAACGTTAAAATTGTATATTATTTTTATTTATTCTCAAATTTGATGCCAAACTAAATCGATTGAAAAAAGTTTAAGTTTCCTAGGTGATTGGGAAGTGCCTCAAAAGTCACTGCAAAATGATTTTTGTATGTAATTTGGTGTCGTATTTTTTGTTACACATATTTCAATCTATTATCTTATGCCGCAAACAATAAAGTGTGGTAAGGAAAAATATACATATTATGTACGTAATTATTACAAAAGTGTTTGTTAATTATGCGTAGTCAAGGTTGCAAACCACTCACAGTCACACAAATTATTGTTGCGTGTGTGGTGTTGTTGCGTGTGTGGTTATGGTTAGGGATTAAGTTTTTGTCAGTTAAAAATGCAGCAAAACACCACCAAAGTTTTCTACTCTTATAAAACTCATTTATTAAGTTCACGCATGATTAAAATAGAGAACAGTTGAAATAAATTTATTTTAAAAGTTCTTTTCACTGGTCTTTTTGTATATAAAGACAGGAATTGTTTAAACGAATTCGGTGTTTTGAGATCCTTTGGATACAAATAGTGTCAGTAGACGATACTGTAATTGCTTACAAAATGTTGTAAAACTCTCATAGTTTTCTACTTGTACAAAACTTATTAAATTCACGCGTGAATAATATAGTGAACAGCTGGAGTAAATGTTTCGGACTATTTATTTTAAAGGTGCCTATTCGCTGGTCCATTTGAGCTTAATAGCTGGGATTATTTGAACGTGCTCGTTGTTTTAAGGCAATTTGAGTTCAAGTGTTGTTAACAGACGCGATTGTTCTCAATGGTTTAGAGGTATTGCTGTCAGTATAGACGCATGATTTTTTGGATCCAAATCCCGGGTATTTTGTTCTCTTTACATTTTCAGTTTTATGGATACTAGATATAAATGCGATTAGTATAATTCCATCACTTTAACAGTCTGAATTGCTACAAAACTTAAGCTGACCAAGTTATGTTATACGTTCTTCATTTATTTCAAAATCATAGCCGTCAAAATATATACGTTTGTAGTTACTCTATACAACAAAATCGTTTGCAACAACAAATCTACTTACGACATAAAATATTCTACACAAAATACTAGCAACTACAAAGCAACCATAAAACAAGGAACAATTTGGCAAGTTTCCTGGCGGCAATCTAAGTAGAGGGTTTTCATAGAAGGCAAATTACATCTAGTATATTTAAATAAGCAATCTTTGTATTGCATTGCGGGTAGTTGCTCACCTACGCTGAAGATTTCACAAGCGCCATCTCGTACTTTCTTGGCACTTATAATGTTGCTAGCGTCATGTGGCCTGTGGTTACTAATGAATGATAATAATTAACTTTTTTTTTTAATTTTTTTTATATTATTAAAATTGCTACCTTAAAATTTTGTGAGATAAAACTAAAAGACATGTTTATATTTATCCGCCTTACCTTTTCCTGCCGCAATAGCGTCAGTGCTTCTCACTGTCTTGCTCCGGTTTGGAAGGTGAGGTAGCCGGTAAACTTGTGCATGTGGCATTAAGACCTCGCCACATATTTTTCGCCTATAGATACCAAAGATGTTAATGGTGCGTTGATATCCGTGTGCCAGGATGGCAATGCCACATGCAAATCTACCGGCTACCATACCCTCCAAACTGCAACACAATGACAACCATTGACGCTATGGCTGCAGGAATAGGTAAGCCAGTGGTGCAGAACTCTACCTAGTAGTTATGAAAGTATTGTCACGTATAGCCAATCTGTCGCCTTTTACATCCTGGCTGGCAGAACGGCAGTTGGTTTATTTTTCAAAGGAGCGGGGACCAACCAGGAGGGGATGGGAGAGGGATTCTCATATTATTATGTAACAAACATATAAAGTTATTAGCTGACTGCGCAGTTTTGCAAACGAGTAGATACATATCGTTGATATAGTTTTTCCTACAAGTTTTTGTCCCCTTATTTTTCTTTAGCACAATTCGGTTAGCCGTAAAAGTGTAACAAACAGATTTTCGCATCCATAATATTAGTTTGGATATAGATTTAAATAAGACATGGCCGCCCGCGTTTTCGATCTGGTAGTAGATATAAAATTGTTGAATCATCAAAAGTGCTTATAGAGGATTAATTGAATAAAACTTTTCTCATTTCACATTACTAGCAGATTCCAGGCAGCTACTGCAATATGACTGGATATAAATAACTTTGTAGAAGTTTTCTGCTGAATCTGTAAATTTTACAAACCTGTATTGATAAAAATCCGTTTCGGTCTCGGTCTGAATCGTACCTACAACGGGAGAAGTGCTTGGAATACAATTCACAATTGTCAAGTTACAATTGTCTATCTGTTAGTTCCGACTAATCTCTAAAATGGCTGGACCGATTTTAACGGAACTTTCACTGGTAGATAACTGTTATAATAAGTAGTAACTAAGGCTACTTTTATTTTAGAAATTTCATTTATTTTAATAATAAAAAAATATCTTCACGCTCGTATCCCCGAAGACGTAGGCAGAGGAACAAACAATGCACCCACGATTATTTTTTAATTGCCCGACCCGGGAATCTAACTCGAGACGTCGTGTGGTCAACTCCGACACCAGACCACTAGACGGATTTTAATTTATACTAAATTCCACGCGGACGAAGAAGCGGGCACAGCTAGTATATTGAAAATTCTATAATATACTAGCAGACCTGGCAAATGTTGTTTGGCCATATAAATTATTTCTAGAAAGGTAAAAATTTAGGGTTGTATGTACTTTTGTATGCTATACCATAAAAAAAACAAAAAATGTTGTCTAAAAAATAACAAAAAAATTTAGGGGTGGACCACCCTTATTATTTAGGGGTATGAAAAATAGATGTTGGTTGATTCTCAGACATCTCAGACCAGAATAGACACACAAAATTTCATGAGAATCGGTGCAGCCGTTTCGGAGGAGTATGGTAACTAACATTGTGACACAAGAATTTTATATATTAGATTAGTTTTACTTTTCACATAATATAATACGTGCCAATTCCATATGTTAGGACCTAAGAGGGTTTACTAAGAAACCCGACAAAAAATAAGAAATATGTTGGACTAATCATCCCTAAGCGCAGTTACTTATGAGCTCTCTGGAATAATGTTATTATCGTTTCCAACGCTTTAGCCTAATTATTAAGGCTTGACGCTGTGTTTTTTCCGGTTACGAATAGTTTGGCCGTTATTGAGAAAGTTTTTTCTCGTATTATTCCGGGCCCTTTTAAAAAAATAGACCAATTGTAATTCTGGCAGTCAGTTTGTAAAAGGCTAACGATTAACTATACGTGTCACCAAAACAGTGACTACTATGTGGTAGAGTTCTTGTGTTTTTTTTTATGTTTGCAATAAAGTATTAAACAAATAAATTATTCTATTTTCTTCAATTCTAATTCTAATTTCTTCTCTAACTCTTTTACTGTTCAGGCTACAAATCTTTGGAATTCATTACCACTTCAAGTTCGCATGAGGCAATCAATAAACTCTTTTAAAAGCAATCTAAGGAATCATTATTTGTCTATTTCGCAATGATATTTTTGTTTTTTTCGTTTTGTCTCTTTTCTTAACATTACCTATATTACCACTGAAGTACTTTAGACTTACAATATTATATCTTGTTACATATTTATAGTATATCGTACACTTTGACTTAATATTTATCGTCAAGTATTTCACTTTACTGGGTTGGCTGTAAGAAATCTCTTTTTTTAGAGATAAGCTCGCCTTTTTTACCTTTTTTTCAAATTTATTTTACTGTAATGTGTTATATTGTTCTATTGTGTACAATAAAGGATTAAATAAATAAATAAAAAAGTACATCCAAATCATTAAAGCTCTAAAGCTGTTTCCGAGGAAATAAATCCATGCATACTTAGTGGCTTTCTGTTACGCTTTTACGGCTAAAGCTTCAGAGTCATCACGTATTTTAATAAAGTCCAGAGTCAAACATCAGCTAATTTTTTTTTTTCAAAAGACTACCCCTAAAAGGCTGAAATAGGGGATGAAAGTTTGTATGCAAAACTATATCGACATGTTAATCTACTCACAGGCGAAGCCGCGCAGGTCAGCAACTGTATCTATATAATATATATTCCAAAACTTGTTCATTTGAGCATATTAGATACTATAAAATTTAATAGCTTAAGTGTACGTATTGCCGGCTTCGCATGAGCAAGCAACAACTGCTTATCTATGCTCACTTTATAAATTTGTATTTTGTATGTTTGTAACGAATAAACTCCAAAAATATTGAACTGATCCTAAAAACTCTTTTACCGTAAGGAAGCAACACTATCCAAAAGTAACATAAGTTAGCATCTTTACCCGACCGACCAAAAGGAAGTAATGATTTTGGGTCACTCGAATGAAGTCGCGAGTAACAGTTTTCGTCGTTTTAAGCCATTTACTCGTAATATGTAGTTGTTTCACTACCTGAATTATGTATGTACATGCACTCGCTGTTTAAGTTTAGCAGTCATGTAATGAATTGGATGAGTGAGAAATGAGACGTGCAGAGTTTAATGACAGTGCTAAGAAAGATAATTTTTGGTTCAATTTATTTAAATCAAATCAAAAATATTACAATATTATTTCTAAATTTGAGACAAACGCCAATGGAGCAAATATGAATGTCTGATTATTCTATGATAATTTTATGTTTAAATGATAGTACCTGGATGACCGAGCTTCACTCGGTTAAAACGACATTTTCTGAAAATAAAACATAGCTAGATCGATTTATTGCCCCCGAAACCCCTAAATACAAAATTTCAAGAAAATCGTTGGAGCCGTTTCCGAGATATTACATTAGATATCTATATACATCCAATCGTACAAACAAATGAAAATTTAAATAATGATTGTTTGATCGAGCATTAGTCATCGTCCAAACACGTAACTCATCAAGAAAAGCTAATACAGACAAACACATTAATTTTTTTATGCATACATATTTTATGATTGATGATAATTGTTTATTTTCATTACCCATTGCTATTATAGTATTGCAGGTATATTAGATAGATCACCTGTATACAAATATGCAGCATATTTGTATACAGGTGATCTATCTCCTAACTTGAGTTATAGGAAAATAATACTTTTATTTAACCCGTAACACTGCCTTACTGTAATGAATAATTGTGTTTCTAGGTTGATGAAATATATTTGAGTATTTATATATGTATTTCTATGTATTCGTATCGTTGACCGGCACCCATATTACAAGCAAACATCTAAAACCAATCTAACCAATCCCAAAGTAAGCAAATGTTTACTTTTTCGTGTAATTTTTCAGTGATTTACTTATTTATTTAAAGATAAAGATTCTGCATTAGGCAGAAAGTCATTAAAGTCAACGATGCGTCGAATAATTATTTAAAAGGGAATGGACGAAAAGTCCAAAGGAGCGGTGTGTGAGGCAACAGAGAGTTTTGCGCCTTTAAGAGAGATCAATTTTTCTCCCTCAACAACATTGTAAAGAAGCAACAGTTAGTATGAAGTACTACTAACGTTCCAAATTCAAAACTCATTTTTATGCTGGTAGTAATGTACTTGTATGGTTCTGTACATTCGATCGATATTAACTGAATTTACCTACATGGGTAGTCCCTTTGAGATCTAATCTTTTCGTTTTTACAACTATTTATTTATTTATTTAACACTTTATTGTACACAAATACAGTTACAGTAATTATAAAAATGATACATATTAAAACAAAAGGCGAGCTTATCTCATTATGAGATTTCTTCCAGCTAACCCGCATGAAGAAGACTATTGTGATAACGGCTAAACTAACTCGCATTCGGGAATTTGCATGTGCCTAATTTTTTCCATTCAAAAGGTAGAGTTCTGTGGCATATTAATAGGATTCCTATGTCGCCCTTTGAGTGTTACTCAACCTAACCCTAAAACTTTTTTGGTCATACTGATCGATACATTTTTTTTTGTCGAGTATATAATAAGGATCAATATCAATAATCAAATTAATAAATAAACTCTGCTTTCTTGTGAAAAATTAAATTAATTTGAAAGCTATGTCAATGCTGATCTCTTTTAATCAGAAAAAATATCTGCTTATTTGGTGCTCTGCGATATAAGAAATCTACTATTATTATTTTTATAAAACATAGTATGCAAATAAGCAGATGACTTTGCGTATCGAAAGAGATAACGCTCCCCGATTATATATGGCAGAGATTTAATGCAAAACGACGTGCGTAATCCTGATACCTATCCAAACCAAATACGACAGACTAAAGCAATGACGCTATTGCAGCAGGAAAGGTGTGGTTCACCCCGTGTTGGTCCGGCCTCCTTTGAAGAATAGACCAACTGCCGTTTTGCCAGACATGTCGTAAAAGGCGACTAATTGGCTATGCGATTCACTACCATCGTGGCTACGAGGTGGTAGAGTTCAGTATTGTCTCGCCCGGGTCTGGTACCGGGCCGCAATAGCGTCAGTGTTTGTCACTGTCGTGTTCCGGTTTGGAGGGTGAGATAACCTTATGCATGTGGCATTAAAACCTCGCCACATGATAGCAACGCACAATTAACATCTTTAGTGCCTATAGGCGATGGTTGACTCTTTCCATCAGGAGGCCCATCTGCCTGTTTGCTATCTTATGATGTAAAAAATGGTAAGCCCGGTATTAAATCATGCAACATTAAAGATTTTTAATTTCTATACATTTATCCCATATGATGTTATAAAAATAACTGTTTCTTCCGGCTCAAAAAGTACACACCCCGAATGACAACCAAATTCATTTAACCGGTTCAGTCTGTAGATACAACAAATATACGAATACACACAACCGTAGTAATTACAAGAAACGAGAGATTTAGTTTTATACAATGTAGATTTTCCGCAAATCTATACATTTAATTGGTTAAAGATAACGCAATATACTAAACAGTCGTCTATTAAATATTCGTGAATCATAAACTTATCAAATAAATTTTGATTTAATAATAGCACATAAATTTAATCGTAGCAGGTGTTCTATGTTCATAAAAACTGTTTTTATATTTAAACACGTTATTCTTACAACAGATGTCTTAATTACTTCGTGGATGAATTGAACTGTAACATACTTACGTGACGTACAGCACAGTAGGTTTGACTTCTGAACCTAGAGTATATTCTCCCTGTATTGACCCGGTGCCTTATAAAATCATTCTGACTTCTTGTTATGTGGCTCGTGAGACGCCTACAATGACTACATATTCCTGTCATTTTATTTTTGATTTATTTATTTAATTTTTTGCACAATTACAGTACAATTAATTAAATCTATTTTAAATTCTACCAAATGTAAAAGATACTAAAGTTTAATGAAAATTTATTTATTGTGTAAAATTTGAAATCTTATTACTAATAAATAAATAAAAAAATGAATAAAGTAAAATGAATGACTTAATGCCCATTGGCATTCTCAACCAGTCAACCCCAAGCAATAGCGAGAAAAAAAATTGGGGTGCAAGCTGACAATTATAATATTAAAATATAATAAAATATGTACGAATTAAGTTTACAATAAATACTATATTATATAAACTAACAGTAATATAAGCTCAGCAGTTAAACTATTATTGCAAAAAAAAAGGTATGTATCCCAACTATTAAAGCGAA
>DWBA01000312.1:0-14278 GCA_018236825.1 Apodemia zela | reverse complement strand
TTAATAGATAGATTGATTCAAGAGGAAGGTTTATATGTATATATTGTACCCGTGCGAAGCCGGGGCGGGTCGCTAGTTAAGTTATATTCTTAAAACGTGATACAACGTGATAAATTTAATTATAATCTTAAAACGTTAAAAAGTAGCCGGTAAACTTATGAATGTAGTATTCCTTCATTGCTGCACGGATACCAACGCACTATTAACATCTATGGGGTTTATAGACGATGGTTATATCTTTTCAACATATCACACTATATGAAAGTATAACTGTAACGTAAAATATCAAAAACGACGATCAAACACATTTTCCCATATAGGCCCCATCTGCGAAATGTGCGATAAGGATCTTCTTCCCAAAAAAATACTCTTATATGTATTTTTTGATTATGTTACTTTGATAATAGTTCTGAATGTAGTTTCCATTTGAATTGAATTATTGAAATTGTGGAATTGAATAATTCTGATGGCAAGCAGTAGCATGCTTACCCTCAGTGCATTCAAAGGCGGCATCGACAGCAGGTTGTACAAGCAGTAAGTCAAGCAAAGCTACCAGTCGGGCTGCTGAGGACATGTCTCCCACACGCATGCGCACAACTCGCCCGGCCCAACGGACTGACCTTGATTGCCTGTTGAATAAATTATATTAGCTTTTAAAAACAACAAAGAAAAATATCGACCGGGTGCCGATATTTTTATTTTATTATTACGTCGATTGTACTGATTACTAGATATACATACGGATAACCAGTTAAATAAGTTCATCGTTACACAGCAAAGAATAATTTCGCCACTTCGAGCCTGTCGACACCCACTGAGCTAGGTAGAGCGTCCCGGCTTTAGGGAGACAGTCGCAGGTTAAAATCCCACGTGTTTATAAATAATTATTTATTTTTAGTCTCGCTGACTCTAAGGCATGGGGTATATTGGATATGTTTTTAATAAAATATTGTCAGTTTGTAAAAACAACTGTTTCGATTAGGCGATCCGTTTGTAAAATATTAAGCTTTGAAGCGCAATTTTTTGTTAGTCAATTGCCGTCGTCTTTATTATCATTAAACGATTGTTTTCGGATGTGTAAAAAAATTCATGGTTTCCCAAGTTTACGAGTAATAGTCGACCCAGCTTATAAATTGGACTTGGAAAAGCTTGTACAAGCGGTGAACCTGTAGTGCGGATATATCCGTCATTGACTTTATTTAGGTTAAATGTTCATAGCACGAAAAAATAATTTCTTCCCTTCTTCTTAGCCCACATTATTGTGATGGGCAATTACGGAACCCTGCATTGCGCGTGGCCCAACACACAACATTTGCCGGTTTTTTAACTTAACATTTAATAAAGGAACATATAAGCTTAAAATGTCAGTTTCAATTTAGATAGTTTGGGTAAAATTTAAAAGCCGCTTAGACTGACCAGTTTGTCGACTGACAAAAATTTAACGACTACCGCTTTTTATTTGCAATAACAAGAACTAATAGTTTTACATAATTTTCCCAGACAAACGGGTTGTTAACACACAACCACCAGACTCCATGCTTTACAGATAAAAAGCAAACTGTCTGGGATTTCATCCACCGCAGTCAGAAAAATTACCTAAATAGTTGATGCAGCAAAAACAGCAACTGTCGTAAGTCCCTCTCGTCGAGCAAAGCTTTGGATAGCGCGACTGCCCAGCGTTGTAACGCTTGAGCATATGCACTAGATGATCCGTCGCTAAACCTTAGGGCTTGTAGTATAAGTGCCAGCGCTTCACGGATTTCATTTTTATTGCTTTTTATTGTCTCTGCTATGAATTCTTCTATCTGTAAAAAGTTAATGAGTTTTTTTCTACTAGTCTGGATTTATTAAAAACACTGTCGGACCGTCGAAGACAATAAGCATGGGTAGCTTAATCCGATAACATATGATATTATGTGATTATTTATCATCATCTATAATATAAAAATGAATCCTGAATGTGTTGCTAACCACAAATCTCAAGCGCAGCTGAACTGATTTCGCTAATTATTTTTTTATAATATTCCTTGACGTACGAAGATGGTTTTTACGGAGAAAAATAAAAAAATTATTAAAGAATCGACTGTTAGGCGGTACGAAGTTCGCCGGTCAGCTTGTCCACTCATTATATATTTTTATTATAATACTTAATAAAAATATATAATGAGTGGACAAATTACACAAATTGATCTAACCCTAAAGTAAGCAATATATTTGCTTGTGATATAGGTGTTATTCAACAATATTAATACAAAGAAAAACATATATAAATACTGAAATATATTTAATAAACGCCCAAACCTTCTTCTGATCTTAATAATGCAGTTGTTATTTTTATTCACTTTGAATAAAAATAACAACTGCATTATTAAGATCCAACATGAATCACGCTCGAGACTTTGTGGACGGACTGTACGGATTTAAATTATTGCCTCGCCCGGGTCTGGTACCAGCGCCTTTCCTATTCCTGCCGTAACAGCATCAGTGCTTGTCACTGCCGTGTTTCGGTTTGGAGGGTGAGGTAGCCGGTAAACTTATGCATGTGGCAATAAGACCTCGCCACAAGATAGCAACGCACCATTACCATCTTTGGTGTCTATAGGCGATGGTTGTCTCTTTCCATCCGGAGACCCATCCGCCTGTTTGCTATCTTATGACATAAAAAAATACAAAAAAATAATGATAGGTACTAATAAAAATATTATGGTATTTTAAAATGTTCGTAATTGACTCGATTTGACGAATTACACGAATTAATCTAACCCTAAAGTAAGCAAATTATTTTGCTTGTGATATGGGTCAACGATACTAATAGATATAATTACATATTATATAAATACTTTTATATATTTAATAAACACACAAATGTTTGTCCCTGCCGGGAATCGAACCCATTGATTTATATTCTTCAAAAATTAAGGTAATATTTCTGGGCAATACCACGTCTCGCCAGCGGCGGCACGCCTTTGGTGTCGTAGCCAACTGGACGCGGACACCTACTACAGTTTTGGGTGATATATGATGATGATACAATTTTATCAATTTAAACTCTATCTTGACCGGAAAAAAGTCACCAAGTCCCTAAATACATTTTCTAATGAGGAAAAACTCATTTACCTACTACGTTTCTCACTAAAACACGGACTGATAATAATAATTGAAACGTCTTTGTTTCAAAATTTTAACTTTGTTACTCAATGAGTATTTCCTGTCATACGTCGATATATTGATTGAATTATAATATAATTTGGTAATCTAATTTTGATTGACAATTCTGTTGCTTGCTAAATTACATTTACTTTGAATTAATAATAATCTAACTTGACACAAGATTATTCGACAAGTTATGTTAATTTTTCGTTAGTAGCAATAAATAGACTTGGTTGTAATGTCTGCTCTTATTGAAGTTGTAATGAGTCACTTGGTCCCAAATAAAGAGCTCCTTGGGTATCCTTTTTAGCACAGTTTTTCAAAATATATACAAAACTTTTTTTGTTTCAAAAATAAAAGGAGTGTTCGAACAAAAGCCTGTGAATTTCCCCCTGATTCTAATCTAACCTAAGTGTAGAGGGTGTGGTTTTCCGATACGATAACTGACAAATGGTGGCATTTGTTATCAAACACGCTGTCTTATCAATTACTAATATAAGAAAATTCAAGTTAAAAAAATCTAGAGTCAGATTGAATCTATAGTGTGAAATTCTAGTATCACCTTCATAACTTGAAAGTTTATTACTGACTTTTTTAAACGCTTATATTTATAATACAAATTAATTTAAAAAATGTAATTATAATGTTTTTAAGTCGCCCTTCTCTCTTTATAAGTTGTTGTGCCCTACCGCCAACAGCATACTATTGGTAGGAGATGTAATTGAATTGATATCATCTCCTGCCAATAATGTTTTACCGTCCTATTTACTATATCTAACAAAAGACGTAATTTTTCATACAAAGTAAACGAAGAATAATTCATATTGGTCCTCAAGGGGCTATTGTAGAGAAATATAAAATTCACGTCCATAACTTTGATCGTGACAGCAGCAAAGCGTAGCGAGGTCAAATACATAAACCATAAATCGTCTTAGTGCAAAAGAAAAGGGAAAAGGTTTTCTGTCTCAGTGGTTCAGCTCTGTTTATTACGTTTGTAAAGGAAAAATGTCTTCTGCCGTATGCGACGCATATCATGTTTTATGTAATAACATTGTTTACACAAAACCCAGCTTTCATAAACATCGGGAGTTTTTGTTTTCAAAGAAAGGTTGGAATTAAGCATTTTCTTTGCGCTGAAACAATATATTTGTACGTTCAAGCGTTCGGGGTGTAAATATCTGGCTTTATTAAACCTCAGATTTATTGATTTGTGGAAATGGCTCCCGGATTGCAAAAAAGAGTTTAATAATACTCTATGGGATTTTTCAAATGCTGTGTGAAATACCATTTGATTGTTTTATTAAAGCAAGTCAACGTTATTACATCTATATTTAAAATAGGAAAAACAACTCCACTGGACTCTTAAATCTATATCACTTCAATGACTATATGCAATAATAGTAAAACATTAAAAATGGAATTTTCACGCAATTAGGCTTTACATTTCGGTAAATCTCATAGAGTTTTTAATTGGAAGTGTATAGTCTCATTAACGGCACTATATAGCTAAGGTTACAAAACCGTAAAGCGTATGCACGACGCACCTTGCTTACGGAAAATTTACACGAGTGTTATTTATAATTTCGGTGTTCCAAAAAGATTTTATTTTTATTTTTGTTTACTAATCATTTATCGCTTGGTTTTCAAAGATCTTAATCAAAACTATCAAAAACCTTTCAACTGACATTTGATTATTATGTAAAGTATCTTCACGCCCGTATCAGGGTTACCCCTACCCTGCAGAGATACATCCAGTGCACCCACGATTAGTGGTGTACTCGGTCCCACATGTATCACAAGGTGTCAAGCCTATCGCCAACCGGGCACTATCCAATCCCGGGCAACGTTATTTTTGTCAAAAATTTAAAAAAAATGTATTTTTTGAATATTTTTTGAATTAATTGATTATTAGATAATATGTATCGTAATATTTTATCATGTAATCATATGTACTAACATTCATTACTTATATTCCTTTGAAGGACTATAAGTAATGAGACGAAGGCTTTAATAATGAATAATTAATATGTGTGTGACTTTGCGATATGGGTTTCTGAGGAGTGCGCCGGGGGTACAAGAGGGCCCGACGACGAGTGCCGCCCGGTCATCGTGTCGTGGGAAGGTTCAGCGGACATTCAGAGTGGAGATATTCTTATCGTCCGTATCAAGGATCCGGTGCCCGAAATCACTGCCCGAATTGAACTTACAAACGCAACCGTAGACACGAATTCGACTGACAACGATGGAAAAAGGTGAGTTGAATGTAATAATAAGCTATTATGTTGTATTATTATATCTCTATATGTATGTAAGTTTATTTTCAACTAACTACGTATTGCTATTTACAAGTATGTATATGGAGTACGAATATATTTTATTTTAGATTAAAATAACACCAGCAGTTTTTCATTTAACGAAAATTTCATTAATTATTTTTTTCATGCACCCCTTCAAATGTGGAATTTTCCAATCAACCTGGGTTGACTGGTAGAGAATGCCATGTAGCATTAAGTCCACCTATGTACTCAACTGTGCATAAAGTTTTAAATAAATAAATATTATTAAGTCTCAATGGTCGTATTAACAATGGTTTCAGTAGTTTTAATGGTAAAGTGGTATCGATTTCCCTTTAGACACATGAGGTCCTGGGTTTGAATCCCGTGTCAAGCAATTCATTCTTGATAAGTATTTTAGATTTTTCGGAAAACATAACTTACCTGGGACTTGTTTTCCACTTACTTGAGTAAGTAAGTTGAGTTGAGTAAGAAAGTGAGTTGAATGTAACGATAAACTATCGTTAAGTCACAATGGTCATATTAACAATGGTCTCAGTAGTTTCAATGATCTAGCGGTATTGTCTTCGGTATAGACCCATAAGGTCCTAGGTTTGAATCCCGGGACAGGCCATTCATTCTTGATAGGTTTTTCAGTTGTTATGAAAAATATAATTTGCCCAGGACTACACCACATGTGTCCTTACTTACTTGAGTAAGTGGAACATCCGTATTCCACTTAAGTAAGTAAGAACTCCTGCGGCATCATGGGACTTAATACCGTTTGCTAATCGTGAATGTCCTTGTTGCACCACTGCAATTTCTTTAAGTATATCATAAATAGCAATCAAGCAGATGGCTCTCCTGATGGAAATAGACAACCATGACCATATAGATACCAAACATGTTAATGATGCGTTGCTATTCGTGTGGCGGAATGGCAATGTCACATGCATATGTCTACCGGCTATATAATATACTCTAGCTATTACCATTTCTGTCAAATAGTTTTTGTCAGACAGACAGACAAAAATTATAATAATAAGATTTTTCGCTTCTGTTATCGATTTTTTAATCGACCCAATTAAAAAAAACTTTTATGTACAGACATGACTTTTCTATTCTAGTAAATAAAGTATCTTCACGCCCATATCCCCGAAGGGGTAGGCAGAGGTACAACAAGCGCACCCACGATTAGCCGAAGATACTCGGAACCACAATGTGATAGGTGGCCAGCCTATCGCCAACCGGGCACTTTTCCAACCGGGCACTTTTCCAATCCCGGGCAACGTAGATATTTATCAGAAAACTGAAAAAACACATTTTTTTAATTGCCCGACTCGGGAATCGAACCCTGGACCTTGTGTGGTCAACTCCGACACCGGACCACTAGACCACAGAGGCCTAGCCTTTTATTATATTATGTATATATTACTATTGGTTCGATGCCATAATACTACACAGCTAAAACAAACATGAAAAATGAATAAAAGTGAATGAAGGAATAATCTAAACTAATATAAAAAGGAAACATTTGTGTTTTTGTATGTATGTTTGTAATGTTTTCACACAAAAACTACTAGACCGATTTCAAAAATTCTTTCACCATTAGAAAGCTGCATCTTCACTGAGTGACATAGGCTATTTTTTCACCCGACTGAGTAAAGAGAAATAATGTTTTTGGGTGACGCGAAAGAAGTCGTGGGTAACCGCTGGTTAGTAAATAAAATCCAACAAGGTAATATTCACCTCACGTACGCTATACCATCTTTACAATTAGTACAATCAACGTCGCAAAATCGTGCACAATAGTCAATTTATTCAGAGAAAGTAACTGGTACATTTTTAGAATAAATTATTGCTGAAGTCTCTCTTAAATCGCGATGAGTTTAAATTTCATTTTCCATAAATACAAAGATTCTGGCAAAACAGCATATTTAAGGTTTATAAACGACATCGGTTGCTAAGGATGATGTATTTATGTGTACGCATTGGCCTATATTAAATGAGAAAATTATTCAATGATCCAGAAAAAAGGTAACATGAATTATGTGGTTCACAACACACAGGGGAATATTTTTAGATCGCACCACAAGTTGCTCCAGCCAGCCGTATATCAAGTCACTAGGCAGGGACATGAACACTGTGACGTGACTGATGGAATGCTCCTCGACATAACTCCACTTGATGAACATGGTGTCAAAATTTTTTCGCTCTATGACAAGGATTTGACTGATGGCGTCAATTTATTAATTGGTAAGTTTAAATATCTAAATGACATATCTATATAAATATTATAAATGCGAAAGTTTGGATGTATCGATAGATGGATGGATGTTTGTTGCTCAATCACGCCAAAACCACTGAACGGATTTGGATGAAATTTGGCTGACAGGTGACAGGATGACCTGGAATAACACATAGGCTACTTTTTATCCCGAAAAATTGAGTCGTTCGTAGGACGGCGGATGGTCTATTATTCACGGTAATTTAAGCACGCCAGCAATCAGTATGGTCCCTGGTTTGAATCCAAGACCTTCCCTCTTCCTTTCCTTTCCTTCCTCTTTTCCCAATCCCCACACATCCCACTTCACATCATTAATGACTGCAAGGCATCAACGCCAGACAAATCTGCCACATTTATCATCTAACATAAATCTATATTATATTTTATAATATTATAAATGGGAAAGTTTGGATGTTTGGATGTATGGATGGATGAATGGATGGATGGATGGATGTTTGTTGCTCAATCACGCCGAAACCAATGAACGGATTTGGATGAAATTTGTTTGAATTTCCGGGGTAATAAGGTCAATTTCTTTTCAAAAATCAACTCGTAAGATGCATAAATAGGGGCTGAAAGTTTGTACAAAATTGCTCACTTACTATGTAAGTAGATGACATCCTAAATTATTTGTTACCACCTAACCGAATTTCATCAAATTTGGGATGAAGACAAGTAATAAATACTAAAAAATAAATAGTTAGGTATAGTTTTGGCTCCTTTGAGCTTGAAATACTTCAATTTAGCGTAATGTTTAAGAGAGAGCCAGGGTCAACGGTTTACAGACTTTTTTTGTTGTTATGTCCAATTTTTCAGTTTATGTTCAACGTGGGAAAACTATCCTATGTCCTTTGACATAGGAAAGTTTTTTCACGACAGACAGGCATCCCAGGGGACGGAAACTATGCGGCAATGCATCCAGGATTGTTTATCTTTGTTCTAAAATCAAAAAATCTGTTTATCTAAAAATACTTCTTATACGCGGACGAAGTCGCGGGTAAAAGCTAGTAAAAATATAACTTTGAAAAAGACCACAGAATACCCACTGGCTTGGTAATTAGCCACATAAAATCTACATAGTATTCCAATAGAAAACACAAAAAATATATTATTATAGTTTTTATTGTAAGTTTTGACATCTATCGATTTCTAACCCTGACTTATTATTTTAACTACAATCTTTCGACAGGCAGAATTCACTGATAATTGCCATTCGTACAATCAAGAACAAGAACTAACATAATCTGTATTATATACGTAAATATGACTCTTGCCATTTCGATGTTATTTACATTAAAGCAATTTATTAATATTCTAGAAATATATGTCTGTACTTAAACCAGTTCACACTAAAAAAAATACTGTTTTAATACCAATTTCAAATTATAAGCGCACCATGTCGACTTCTAGAAATATATTATGGCTAAATAATTTGCCAATATTAAAGGTATGCTGTGGATGTATCGATATAAGAACTGCATCTGCCATAATAGCAGTACTCAGTATTGTAAGTATACAATTTAAAGCAGTAAAACTGCAACAACCGATTTTCAATTGTCTTTTTCTCCGGAACCCTAAATCAGATCTTCACCCAACGTTGGTCCCGTTGAACAGGATCAAACAAAAAAATATCCAAAATTGGTTCATAATTGACTATATTCTGAGGTAACAAACATGAAAAAAATGCAAACGAATTGAGAAACTCTTCCTTTTTGGGAAGGGAGTCGAAAAACGCACAATTTTTTACCTAACCTGACCATTTATTTTTTACTCAAAACGGGATATTACTAACTTCAATTAGGGCCAATTAAAACCAGGAAAAGGTTATTTTTATTTAAGTCTAGGTAGGTTCACAATAAAAAAATAAAAAAAATACCAAAATATATTTATTAAAAATAAAATTCAGAAACATACATTTTTAATTATTTTATATTTCTCAGGGGAACAAATTTCTTGTAAAACAGTTGGTGATGATTTAAAGCATAGTATCGTCGATCGACGATCATCCGCTCTGGCTGGCTGCCAGCCAATTTTCGCGTGGTTCGAGAAAAGTGGACAATTTTATGTCTCGAGGCTTTTTTGGGGATATCGGGACAAAGAACCAAAAACGGGACGGTCTCCTTCAAAATGAGACATATGGTCACGTTAAATATAACTAATATGGAAATAATAAAACATATGCAATACATAAATTAAGCCACTAACTTGATACAACTTCATTATTTTAATATTGTTTTGATTTTGAAGCCAGTACTGAAATAATTCCAATGCAAATGAAATTGCAATAAAAAACATACCTCGTTGTGGTCAGGGCCCCCATTTTAGCAATAGTCCATTTAACCAGGCAGTTTGTAAAAGGTGAACGATTGGCTATAAGAGTTCTGCAAAATCTCAATTGGGTTCGGTACCACCGCCGTGCCTGTTCCTGTTGCAATAGCGCCAGAAATTGTCATTATCTTTTATCAGTTTAGAGGGTAAGGTAGCCAGTACACTTATGCATGTGGTATTAAGTTAATATTATTAACATCCCGCCACACGGATAGCAACACACCATTAACGTCTTTGGTGTCTATAGGCAATGGTTGTCTCTTTA
Organism: Apodemia zela; assembly: GCA_018236825.1. Lineage (NCBI taxonomy): Eukaryota > Metazoa > Arthropoda > Insecta > Lepidoptera > Riodinidae > Apodemia > Apodemia zela. The sequence goes on along the minus strand of DWBA01000312.1, from coordinate 3,975 downwards.
CATCAGAAGAGCAATCAGCTTGTTAGTTACATTATGTCATAAAAACAATATATCTACATAAAAAAATACATTAAACATTTCGTCCTCGTTCTCTCTTCTTTCTGGAAGTCGGATGATAAAAGTGCTATTCTCTAGATTAATCTATTGTTCATAACCCTAATAATACACGTTAGTGTTGAGAAAGAAGTAATCCTTAATTTTTTTTTAAATCATGAGATAGCAAACAAGCAGATGGTTCTTCTGATGGAAAGCAGCAACCATCTTCTACAGACACTAAAGATGTTAATGGTGCGTTACTATCTTGCGGCGAGGTCTTAATGTTACATGCATAAGTTTACCGGCTACCTCACCTTCCGAACCGGAACACGACAGTGACAAAACAGACTAATCTGCTTGTTTGCTTTCTTATGATATAAAAAAAACACCTACGGTATTTCAGCAGATGCTAAAAAATAAAGTTGTATGTGTAAGTGGTAATTTAATTATTTTTTCATTTCAGGTGACATGCCCCGCAGTGTCTTGGGCAATAGTTCGACATACATACGTCGTTCATGTGTCTTGTGTTCTATCTACGAACACTTCGAGAGCCGATGTCATCGATATAAACTTTAATAATGTCGTGAGTTATTTCTTTTGAAAAAATAAATTTATCTTTAGATGGTACCTACGGAATTCTTATGACGAATAGACTTAGCTGGTTATTGGGCACCTAGCAAGAGGTGATGTGATTTAGGTTTCACTTCTATCGTGACTACTATTTGGGGAAATTCTGCGAAAAATCGCCTGTGTACAAGACCACCGCCTGACTGAAAGGCGAGCAGAAAGAATCAAGTACTATTCATCAAAAGGTTCAGGCAGGCATGCCTTACTTCATATTTTGCATAATAAAAAGATATCACTAAAGAATCGATCAAATCCCAATTAGCAAACATATTATTTAGAGTTTAGACAATGTAAAAAAAACTGTTTCGAAATATATATCTGTATTTACAATTTAGATAAGTGAGCAAACTTTCAAATCAAAAGAAATAAACGAAAATGCAAATCCTGTATAAACATTTTCAAAAATTTAATTATACTTCGTTAAACATAAACGCAGTCTCTCAATGGAGTACCTAGTACAGGACAGATTTCCAATTCTGTTCAAAATAATATATATTCTCTACTTCCAAAATTTTAAATTTATAATTATCTTTAAACGACATTATTGAAACCTTGGTTCAAAAAATTTGGTTTTCAGTTGCAAATGCCTTATTTCAGTAAGGCCCTTCAAAAGTTAAACTTGTTCATGAAATATTTGCGATGTCTTATTAACCACGTGAGATTCAACAACTACTGGAACAAAAAATTGGTACTAGAACAAACAACAAAATGTATGTTTGTACCATTGTTGTTTTGATCTATGATAACTCGGCGATACGTCCGGATAATCGATCAGAAAAAATTAATAAGACAAAAATAATTTTAGATTTCAAACTTGAGCTTATCGTTCAAGCGGTTGCCGAGAGGAAAAGATAACCCCTATGGTTTTAAAGAGAGGTCTAAAAATCTTATATTAAAAAAAATCCATCGCGAAGGCACAATTCCGAGGTAACCTCTATTTAACTGGTAATAGCTTGGGTTTGATTTGATGCCACGACTTGCCTATCTTTGATGTATATAAGCGATGGTTGTCTTTCCATCGGGAAAGTCATCTGTTTGTTTCCTATATTATGATATAAAAAAGCTGTAATGTGTTCTTTGTTTTTATTTTTGTTTACAGTTAAGTTTTGGCTATGTTGCTAAGGCTGCTCTGGGTAGTTCTTGCTTGACACAAGAAAATAATAATAATGGAAAAAGCAACAATGGCAACATAGATATTTCCACAATAGTAAAATACGTCGGCTCTGTAGTTCTAATAGTTGATATAACATTTGTTGCAACTAGCGCCAATTTACTGATCAAAATGTATCAGGTATGATTTATTGTCTTGTTTATGTAGCGGTTAAAAATAAGTTTAGTTAAAATAAAAAACAAACGAGAAGTGTCTTATGGATACCGGAGTTTCTTTCGATATATAGTCGCTTTGAGACTGTGACTTAAGGAGGTCTCAAGTTTAACTGGACGTACGAGTCATTTGTATGAAAACGTTGATACTTACTATTAGGGAGCAAAACTTCGTTTCCAGTAATTTATAAATTAATATAAATTTTTTATTTGTATATTTTATTTGTATTAGGTACATAAAAAAGTTCTAGTTCGATCGATTGAAAAAGTTTTAGTTTCCTAGGTTATCAAGAAGTGCCCTAAAATCACTACACTGATCGGTTTTTGTATGTAATTTGGTGTCGTTTTTTGTTTGTTACACATTTTTCGGTCTAGACCGTCAGCTCGCAGATGATAAAGTGTCTGGTTACCTCGCTAGAAAACCGTATAGTGATATTTTTTTCCCTCAGACCTCACATGTATATCACCAAATAACAAACTTTGTTTTCAGGGAAATCATATTAGTGCAATAAAACATTTCATAATAGCTGGTTTTGTTACAATTGTGATATCATTTGTGCATAGTTTGATTTACGTGGCAGCGTGTGTGACAATCACGGGATCGTTTCCAATTTTGGAGTTTTTTATGACGTTTATAGATTTAATCGGTAAGAATACTAAAGTCATAAGGATATTTAATTTTAGTATACAAATTGTAGGCATCAGTATCTTTTGTGTGTAATACTGCAATAAAGAAGCTTCAGATCGTCGTTTCATGCCGTCTCCTCTTTTTATTTGTACCTAACATTGCGATCTCATTTTTATTTTCATGAACTCTGAATAATGCTGAATGTGTAGTTAGCTCATTTTTTTTACAAAAGATAACACTCGTAGGTAGGGTATTGGTTCCAAAATTACTAAATAAGCAACCCTTAACTCAGTGATTAAACAGCTTGAGTTACTCATGTCGACATAAAAACAACCATGTGCTACAGCTAATGAAACTAATTTCTTTTTTACGCTGTGCTTGTACGGTCCTGATAAATTATACTCATACGGCATAACTATCACTACGAGTATCTATACTTTTATTAAATAAAAATAAATCGCTAAATGTGTTGTGAAACGTAAAACTCGAAGACGGCTGGTAGAACAATTAAGTAGATATGCAATTTTTTTATATATTCGTAATTCGTGGAAGTCCTAAGGGGGTTTTATGCAGAGAAAAATAGATCGGGCAATTCAAAGAATGTGTTTTTTTCAGTTTTCTGGTAAAAACAACGTTGCCGGGGATTGTTTAAGTGCCCGGTTGGCGATAGGCTAGCCACCTATCACAATGTGAGACCGAATATCTTCGGCTAATCGTGGGTGCACTGGTTGTACCTACTTCTGCCTAATTCTACGGGAATACGGGCGTGAAGATGCTTTTTTTGGTATTGAAAAGTTTGGCCAATCGTTCACTTTTTACGATTTGCTTGACAAGAAGTCAGATGGTGTATTTTTCACATGGGAACCAGGCTAAAACCTTTCCTTCTGAAAGTTAAATTTATCTAAGGTATGACATTATTATGGTACAGGTAAATTAATGGTACCAAAATCAAACGGTAATTTGCAGAATTCTATCTCATATAAGATTTGCAATCTTTACCATAATATTTATTCTTAATTTTCAGTGTGGACATACTTCCTTTTAGTAGTAAATTCCTTCAGACGGACTTCTTCATCATAGCAGTGCGAGTAAAGTTTAACTACGTAAGGAAAATAAATATGAAGAAGTATAATTAATATGATACACATGTTTTAAGTAAATTCTTCTACTTATTTATCACTAACAATTATTTACAGACAGCAAATTATAATTATTTAATGTTTTATTAATGAAATCATGTTTTTAAATAGTTGTTTTATTTTAATTTTAGGCAATTAAAAAGATGTGTTTTTTCAGTTTTCTGATAAAATCAACGTTGTCTGGGATTTGAAAAGTGCCCGGTTGGCGATAGGCTAGCCACC
>DWBA01000311.1:0-14286 GCA_018236825.1 Apodemia zela | reverse complement strand
GTTTGACTATTTTTACGTGATTTATGCAAAGTGGTCGGGAGCCAACGGTGGTCGGTAAACTGGCATATTCACCCTATTCTTCATTGTTATACAATTGAATAATTTTGTTTACCATGTTATCCTGAATAGAAATTAAAAAGTATCATCACGCCCGGTTTCCTTGTGGTGTAGGCAGAGTAAACCGAACGTCTATAGACTCTCCGATTCACCACGATTCACCGGTTTTTTGGTTGGCGAGATGAGTGGTGATCCCCATCGCCGCATTTTACCTACCACATGACAACGATTATCGATTATTTCTAGCGTGCCGACGGCTTTACCTGCTCATTCGAGGCACGGGAGTGGTACGCCGCCGGCCTGAGAGCTGCTACTGATATTTTGGCTTTTCAAAAGAATCCTCGAAAAAACCCCAATAACACTTTTGTCCAGGGGATGGAACTCATGATCTGAGCCGAGTATGCTTATCTACTCCTAGAAGTCAAGAAATAAACTTTTATTTTATATTTGGAACAAGATCTATGCATTGGTATAGTTTTTGTTTCTTTGGGCTTAAAATACCTCACTTTAGTGGCAAGTTTCAGGCATGGCCTGCAGAGTCAACCGGTTAACAGATTTTTTTATAGCATAGGATAGCAAACAAGCAGATGGCTCTCCTGATGGAAAGAAACAACCATCGCCTATGGACACCAAAGATGTTAAAAGTGCGTTTGATGCGAAAATTTAAAATCATTGGTGTAATGTAAATAATCCTTGTGGCGGATTCTAAATGCCACATGCATAAAGGTACCTCACCCTCCAAACCGGAGTACGACGGTGACAAGCACGTACTTGGCAGGAATAGGAAAGGCGGTGGTACCAGACCTGGGCGAGACAATGCAGAACTCTACCACCTAGTAGCCACGATGGAGTGACTTGCATTCATGCATCGTTGCAATCATTCGCCTCGTACGAAATGCCTGGCAGAACGGCAGATGATTCAAAGAGAGCCCGGACCAACACAGGGTAAAAAAATGATCGTTATAAAGTTGCTTTTAACAAAATGTCGAAGATATTGAGTGTTGGTCCGAATGCGTCGATTTCCGATTGAGTTGGTTAGTGTCAGTTCGTAAATATCGAACGATTGGCTCAGTCGAGGCAGGCCAGTCAAGAAGTCTGCCTTGCTCACCTATTCTTGTCATAAAAGCGTCAGTTCTTGTCGTGGTTTTGTTCGGATTTGGAAAGTAAGGTAGCCAGTATTCATATGAATGTGGCTTTTCATTCCGCCACACGGATAGCAACGCACCATTAACATCTTTGACAAAATTAAGACATGGTTTGTATGAAATACATTTGAAAAAAAAAAATAGTTTACACATCTCTGTTAAGGGAAGATTTGGTCTCTTTTCTTCATTAGCACAGCCGCACTGTGATTCGCCTAGAACAAGCCAGGTGGACAAAATTATTTTTTTAATAAAATGGCTTCATTTGAGCATATTTAGACATATTATGTACATTTTAGAGGACCTTTGGTATTTGGGGCTGTGATGCATAAAAAAAAAACAAAAAAATCAAAGTAAAAATAATATATTGCTCATAAATGCAAATTGTATATTTCCTTACACATTAAAAACTATACTTAGCTTAAAACTAATATCATACCCTTTTATGCTACTTTTATATTAATACTGTACAACAAAATAATCATAATTATAGAAAAGTTACTTAAAAATAAATTAAGAACTTCTTAGAATTATTCCCTATCACTGTCATTATCTGAAGAATCCGATTCTATATAATCTCTTGTGAATTTACTAATCTTTCGGTAGTTTTGTCTACAATTGCCTGAAGCTTAAATTCTGCGCGTGTTTCCGTTACAGAAATGTGCTCCGTAGGAGGATAACAGGATAGGAAACACTTACGTAGACTGTGATACGATGGCAACACTTGATGTCCCGCCTTCATTTCCTACCTCCTCGTAGCTCTGTACGTGTGACTAGTACACTTAGAGTCCATATAATAGGCACAAGCTTCAAGAGTGGTGAGAAGTCTCCCATTAGGGAAGGAGACGTTTTGCTCAGTACTAGTGCCATCACTCGCGCGTTTTATAGCTTGAGCAACGTTCCTCTTGCCTTCCGATCTACTGGCTACTTCTGCAGCAGTCGCCAACTCTTCCGCACTCCACTCGGAAACGATGATGTCCACACGTCGTTTCTTGGTTTTGTACGATAACTCCTCAAAGCTCTTTTGAGGCCTTCCCGGTCGTTTTGTAGACTCAGTTGAAGTGGAGGCAACTGGAGGGTTAACAGACACCTTGAAATGAAAGTCCGTGCCTTCTAGCCATGTTTTATGCATCGATAAAAATCTTTCCCTGATGCGACTTGCGCTACTCCATTTTTGGGCTATTTTGGTGCTATAAGCAGCGCTGTTCTTGTTAATTTCGCGCAGTGATTCTTCCTTTATGGTTGAAAGATCAAACTTAACTGAAAGGAAATCGAAAAGCCGCGAATTTCTGTTTTCTTTTACGTATTTGATCCACTCTTCGAAAAATTCAATTTTCGAAACACTAAGTACGTGTTCTGAAAAAAAAACAAATAAAAATTTATAGCAAAAAAAGAGCATAGAAAGTAACGTTTAAAACTTAGTTTAGAGTTACGTCTACGTCATATATAAAATCCAGCCTGGAGACATATGGAGACAAAAAGATGCAGTCTCTCAAACATTAGAAAAGATGAAAAAAATCGGTTCTTTCAAGACTTTATATCAGACGGTAAAATTTTACTAGTTGTAGCTACTTAAGACTAATATTCATGTAATGTTCTTACCTTTAGTCATAGTATTCATAGCACAAAAAACTGGTGTGTTCACTGAGTAACTCATGAGATGGTGTCCAATGTGTAGCAAAATTGCAACTAACGATTACAAAATAAGTATGATTCCTTATCACTTACCCTTCCACCCGTCATTAGTGAGTCATAGCGGGATTATGGCATAAACATTTTTTGGAAATGGTATAATGGGGTTGTACTTAACGACCTCTAATGATCAATTCCTGGAAATTAGACAGTGACTTTTGTCCACCTAGCTTGTTCTAGACGAATCACAGTGAGCCGGGCGCAGCCGGGTCGGATAGTTAGTATAATATCAAAAAGTATAACAACAATGCGTTTAAGTAAAACTGTTTGTTTTATTCATTCTGTACTGTGAACACACAAAGTAAAATGTTAACTACAAGGCGTGCCTCGACCATTAGTCTCTGGATAAAAACCGCATTATAAAAGCTTTACACAAATGAGGTTCTACTCGTAAAAACTAAACGTTATAATTTTTATTGTTCTTACTGTAAAACGTAATATGTATTATTTAATCTATTTTAATTAATTTTAATTAAATTATTTTTAATCTATATTAATATTATAAATGCGAAAGTTTGATGTTCGAAAGTATGTATGGAAGTTTGTTGCTCAATCACGCAAAAACTGCTGAACGGGTTTAGATTAAATTTTGCACACAGGTAGATGATGACTTGGAATAGCACATAGGCTACTTTTAATCCCGGAAAAATGAGTTGTTCCCGCGGGATTCACCAAAAACTGTTATAATGCAGCGGGCTGCACGGTGCAGCTAGCAGTTATATATTTTTTGTATTATGATGGCAACAGCAGCAGATGGCAGCACCAAGCAGACAGATCTCCTGTTGTAAAGACAATCATCGTGTTCATTCTATAGACGCTAACTATGTTAATCGTGCGTTGCGAATTAACGAGATGTTGCAGAATTCTAACGCACAGTAATGATAGCACCAATGGTACTGGTGTTTTACTGATTGAATTGTCTTATTAAAAATATAACTGAGCTGGTGACTGATAAAATCTTCGACTTTCCGATTTCTTTTTAAATACGTGTACAAACTAAATGACAAATTAGCGCCGTCCCTGAGGCAGAGCGAGATGATGAGGTAGAAGCTGGGTGGCAAGGGGCGATAAATTGACAAATACAGGAAATAATTTAGAGAAATAATAAAATGTTTAGTGCGCCTTTACAGAAGCTCTAGGCTTCGTGCGGGTATTTCCGATGGAATACATTTACATCGTTTGGGAATGGTAAAAATGTCGAACAAAGGGCGCTAAACAACAGTTTTTCTCTTCCCCACTCAAGGGCTAAGACCGGTGCTGTAACAAAACGTCCCTAGTTTGTACAAATAACAAGATAGCAATAACTGGCCTAATGTCTATTTATCTGTTCATTTAAGAACTATTTCAGAATTTTACCATTGAACATGCAAACGAATACTTACTCAGTTTTCATTTTTGCTAAAAAAAAAACCAAGTAGGTACATACCGTATGTATGTACATGACACATATTCCTGCACAGGTTTTTTCTGCCATCGTCCGTAAGTGGTTTGGTGACCAAGCCACTTACGGTCTATGGCAGAGAGAATCGAAAGCCATTCATCACTAACGCTGCTTTCTTCACATTCATACATTATTATTTATTAAAAAGTAAAGTAACAAAGGTAGAAGATCGCTTTTAAAATTTTATTGGATTACTACTATGTTATATGTAAGATTTACAGATTTGATTTATGGATAGATAAAAGCCTTGCGGTAAAAACCGCGTAAATCCCGATCCCGCGAGAAAATTCGAATAAAAGTTAGTTTTTGGTGCTCAATAATAATGTAACTTTCTACTGGTGGAAGAACATATTGGCCATTAGATGGAGACGAAACATTGAAAAGTAAGTTTTAAACAATAAATTGGATTAATATAGTTTTCGTCCGATGTAAGAAAATAAAGGTAATGAACTAGACGTGACCTCCAAACCCAAGATAAAACCTAGCATATTTACAAAATTAAGAGTAGGTACCGTGCAAAAGCCAACAGGTTGAACGGTTAATACAATGATAACTGCACTGAGTCAGTGTTAAACATGTGCGCCCGGTGATAACAGAATTGGCCTGAATTTAAACAACCTTGCGAATCTCGCCGGTTTCGCAGCGATGAGATGGAATATGTAATATGTAATACCTATAAAATGAGATTGCATAAAGGTACCGTACGTGGAAACATTAATTAATTATTAACGTATTGTGACGTCAAATCCCTTACCACCGAAAGGAAAGATACGGGCAAACTTGCCTCGCTTGTTCCACATTCATAAGTCTCCTCATACAAACTTGCCAGTCTCCGAGACTCTTGATAGAACCCTCGGACAGTATCCAACCAAATTGATCATGATTTATTCAATTAAGAAATAAAAATTAAGAGAGCTTAACATAGATTAAAAATCATGTCGTAGGATTTGCTATTTTGAATTCACGTGTTACCTTTTATTGGTCTTTATACATATAGAAAACTTCAGCGATAAAGCGAATTTAACAAATTTAATACTCGTATTTATGTTTAACTGTTACCGTAGACGCTGATGATGATTCTTGTAGCGATTACTTTAAACACTTGTAGTGTTTCACAATTCACACACGATTTCGTATAACAACAAACATGGTAGCGGGTTGAAATGCCACATGCATAAGTGTACTGGCTAACTTATCCTTCAATACTAAACAAAACAGAGACAAGCACTGACGCTATTGCGACGGGAATATGTAAACTAAACCCATTTGGGACGATGCAGAACTCTACCACCTAGTACGATTGTAATGACTTGTTTGGTTATTCTTTCAATCGTTGAACAGTAGATGGTCTATCCTTTAAAAGAGGACGAGTAAACGTTGACTAAATAACTCATAACCTATGAATTAATGTATTTCTTTTTTCTGTACCTGGCCAAGAGATTAAACTATTCAGCCTACTTCATGGCGTCATGACCTAAAAGTTTAAAATTAATAAATAAAAAACTATAGCATGTTTAGCAAAATTATTCAAACACGTTATTTAAAATAGCTTGATGTTTAGCATTAAAATATAAGAAACAGTACAAAAATTCTTTACATACCGAACGAAACGTGACTGTAGCGATTTATGTATGTATTTTAAGAAAGTATAAGCAACTAGGTATATATATTAATAGATTCTCGGATAAAAACAATAACATATAATCCTTACGTCCATTTCCTTCATACTTCTCAAAAGATGATCATCTTAAAATGTCTTATTTAAAATATTTTGGGAATGTATCACTTTTAAATCATGCCATTTTTAAAATAAACTAGGTATCTAGATAAATACAACACATACTTAACACTCAAAATTATGAGGTGTTACTGAAAGTAGGCAGTGACTCGTTGGTTGCATCAATACTAACTCAATTATACTTGAACTCCGCTACAATTTGTACAAACCACCTCAAATCAATGTCGCATCTACATACAATTACTTAAAATATCATGTCACATATTACAATTCTAGTACTATCTCTGCCCCGCAGTCAGCTACACTATGAACGTTTTTGGCGAATCTCACGGCTTACAATTATTTTTCCCAAGATAATAAATATCCCAATTCCTTTTCCATGTCATATTTTACCTATCGTCGTTGCCAAATTAATATCTGCTATCTGCAAAAAGTATATCTTTGAGATATTTAATAAAAATATTCTCATGTAAAATTTTTATATATATTTTTTTAGCGACCACAGTTCAGTGTATAATGCTTATAATCACATACCAGTCTTTTTTTATAAAATTTGGTATGTCAACTATTTATATTAGTAGAAATGTTGAAATCCCCAAAAAGTACACATAGCAGATACCTATTCATTTGACAACGACGCTTTGTTCTAAATTTCATCCAAATCGATCAAGTATTTTTCTAGTGAATAAGTAATAACCTTCAATCCAGATAAATTTACAAACTTTCACATTGCTCCTCCTCGCCTCTCGGCCGAAATTCCACTCTAATTCATATAAGTAGTTAATTTCTTTTGTAAATGGTAAAAATATATAATATCATTACTTAAAAGGCGTAAGTTTGTGTGTGTGTGCGGCGAGAGACACACACGTGTATCTCGCCTCAACGGCTTCACAAAAAACCTAAATCACGCATTTGGCTGTGAAGCACAGCTAGTTATATGTTAGGTTTCACATTTCTTTATTTAAACTTGGACTATGCCAAATCATACACACCACCGATTTTTATACCATAGAATAGCAAACAGTCTGCTGGCTCTTCTGATGGAGACACAACCAAAGATGTTAATTATTATAAATTAATATAGATGGCGATTTCACATTTAGACAATTCCCGTTGTACAGATAATCATTTTTGGGTCTAAGCGCAGATTTCCTAACTTTTTTTAGTATTCCAGTAATATTTAGCTCTCATGAAATTACACAGGATATTCTATGCTATTAATAGATCTTTATTATGACAATATTTACTAAGCTGGCACTCCACCAACAAACAAAGCACGAGCACTTAGCAATATAAACAATATGTGACACGACACTCGATACAGGAGCTCTGAAAGCTTTATAGATAAAATAACAGGATACCTCGTGCGGACCACTCATTTTGGTAATACACTACGACATTCCACCTCCCGTTACCGCACTTTACACACAAATCACTACATGATGAACGCTCTACATTTACTGATGGATTAGAACAATCACACACCATTGAAAATCACTGGAACAAGTGAATCAAGGCCGGCAAAAGTATTTCTGGATCAGTGTTATGGATTAAGGACGGTTGCGCTTACGCCATTCGTATTACATCACGAACGATAAGGTCCCCCGCTCGAGAATCGCGTAAACCAACGGGTCACGTTAAAAGCGATGGCTAAAATATAAAGAGAATAAGAAATGTGCACTGAAAACGCGTCCCACACGTACTGATGGAGGGTCCGACGATGATTCATATCAATTGCTCTCATTTGATTAAATGGGGCGTAGGCATCTTTCGTCAGATGAGCCTGTGGTAACGAAGCACTAATGAAATAATAACGTTCAGTGCATAATCTTAATGAACACTTAGCAGGCTCTAATTAATTCGACTAGACACTATAACATCGTTTTAAACGACAGCATGCTTAGTCATAGTCACGTTTTGTTTGAAAAGCAAGGGAAATGACGTCTTGGCATGCGTTTTGGTTATTTATATGGGTGATTCAAAATTATCCCGAAATGCACTAACATTTCTGCTTACATTAGATAGTAAATCAACGTTTTCTTCATAGACAGATTTAACAATTTAGTTTCGCAACATCGCAAATATGCAGTTTTGTAGTAAATGAATTTGTAATTTGTATAGCAGTAAAGTCTTTTTATAAGCCCACGAGGTTCTGTTTCGAGTTCAGAACACGGGCAGAGTAAGTCATTCTAATAGTTATTCATTTTTTTAAATACCAGCTGTACCCTGCTATGCTTCGCAGTGGCGCTCACTCCACAGCTAACCCTTATAAGCTGGAATTCCGTGGGTTGCCGGTGTATTATCGCTACAAAAATAGCCTTAAACCATCCTCGAAGCTGTTTGTATATGGTGTCAAAATTTAAGCTCAATCGATGCAGTAGTTTCGAGTTTTTGAAGCGTACACAAACCAACACAACATTTTTATATAAGATTACATGTCCGGCATTAGGTATGCGACCGATCTGTTGATATATTGACCACCTGTTAGATTTTAGAAGGTGGAACTTAATACTGTTGACTGGTCATTGATTCAATAAGTCGCGCCTTTTCTTCCCCTGGGGATTTGCGCGTGACGGTTAATATAATTGATTAATTATGCCTGCCGTGCTTGTCTTAAAAGTAGTTATGGTTTTAATATTTATATATTTTTATATGTCACTAGCAGTTGCTAGCGACTTCGTTCGCGTGATCAAAAATCACCACTTCCCTTTGCTCAGTCGGGTAAAAACGTAGCCTTATTTTAGTAAATGCTTAAACATTTGACTGTTAACGTCAAACAGTATATACAATATACAAACCATCACCTATAGACATCAAAAATGTTAATGGTGCGTTGCTATCAGAGTTGCTAATTGGTAATGCATGCATAAGTCTACCGGCTACCTTACTCTCCAAACCGGAATAGGTAAAGCGGTGGTACGATATATCCGGGCGAGACGCTGCAGATCTCTACCACCTAGTAGTCACAATGGTAGTGATACGAATAAGTAATCGTTCGCCATTTACGAACTGCAGATGGTCTATACTTCAACGGTGGCCCGGACCAACACGGGAAGTGTTTTTCTTCACATAATATAGGTTTTTTTTCATAATATAGATATAACAAATGTTAAACGAAAAATATTTTTGTACTTGCGTTGTTTTCTTTAAAAAATAATGAGAATCGTTTATTCATACAACTTTGGAATTACACATTTGAATTGTAAACTACATTTCGGCGCCGAAGCTTGAATTTCAAACAAAACAAGAAATCTTGGCAAATATATTCGTTCATGCTATAATTTCAACTATTTGATCAATTATTTTTTTACTTAATATCACATAAAAATACGAAATTGTTAACACTTGAGAAACTGGAACACTAGAAAATTGATAGGCTCTGAAACGCGGGCGAGACGTTGCAGAACTCATTTCGTCCAGAAACACTTTTAGTCCTTTTTTATAGAAGAGGGGGTGAACAGAGAGGAGGCTCATTTAACGGTAAGTGATCACGGACAACTACACACTAGAGACCTTGCCGTTGCCGGCCTTATAAGAATAAGAAAACCCGGGAAAATCCCTTGCCGACAATTAGTTCCATAGAGGAGTAATGCGGGGGCAAAAATGCGAGAATATCACATTTGTAGCTTTTCAGACATCGAAATGGTGAGGATGAAACTTTAAATTTTGTTATGATGTTCGGTAATGAAATTTAGCATCATGGATTAATCCAAACCGTTCCTCGGAATATCATAGACTCGATAGAAGATGCAGAGCGAACCCACATGTCTATGTAACGCCAAAGAATCAAGCGATTACAAATAGTCCTGTTGTCGACGATTCGAACATGTCTATGTAACGCCAAAGAATCAAGCGATTACAAATAGTCCTGTTGTCGACGATTCGAACCGCTCTACGCTGAATGCGATCATAAGAAGCTGGTAATTTTTTTTGGCCACATTGCTTTTTGTGATCACGCTTTTGGCTCTTTTGTGACCACAGCGTCCTTAGTGTACTTACTTCGTACTTAGCGTCGCTCGATACGTCGACTCCAAATTCTCCAATACTAGCTGAGGCAGTTGGGGAGGATTTTAAAACGGAGGAGAAACAACAGAGGGTGATTTTTTTAGTGGTAAACAAGCAAACTTATGTCTTCTTAACCTCAGTTAAAGTGAACTAAATTTAGTCGACCCCACTCCGAAGCTATAGAAATTTGTTCCTCAAATTCTAACACAAGTGTACTCCAGCACTCATTGAGGTGTTTCCGAGAAATCTTACTGCAGCCGGAGTGTAAAGCATAACCAGTACTTTTATCTCCGTAGCAATTGAATATTGCTTAATCGCAACATGTCATTAATATGCAGAAGAATCTGTGTAGATGATAGCACACAGCAATGAGGAACGCCAGCGTTGAAGAGTTTAAAATCGGAAAATGCGACATCAACAACGACCGACAAAAAACTAGTGATCCAATTGCAGTTCCCCGATGGAAGCCCTTTGCTATCGAAACTAAATGCCAAAGGCTCCCCCCTATTCTCCACTGCCTCCGGCAACCAGTTTGTTAAGATCATAAGCTCCGACCGAGCAAAGAGCGACCACAACAAAAACCATACTGACAATCACTGCCTGATTTAAAAGAGTCCGAAGGAACATAATCTGGCAATTTCTTATTATATTTTTGCAAGTTTATAATGTTACACCCTGTGTTGGTTTAGGAATAAAATACCAACTGCCGTTCTGCCAGGCAGGTCGTAAGAGACGACTGATTGTCTATATGTGTCATTACCACCGTGACTACTAGGTGGTAGAGTTCCACAACAGCTCGCCTGGGTATGTTACCTATTCTTACCCCTAGCTTTACCTATTCTTGCCACAATAGCGTCAATGCTTGGAGAGTAAAGTAGCCAGTAGACTTAAGCATGTGGTATTACTATCCCACCATAGGGATAACAACGCTTCATTAACTTGGTGGTTTCTCTATCCATCAGGAGTGCCATCTGTTTGTTTGCTATCTGGCATTATGACATAAAAAAATGTATTGGATTATTATTAATTAAATGTATGTTTATATTAATATACTTGTTCTTAAAAATGAATCAAGAATCTGTAGCTATTTTTATCATGGATGAATTAACAAGTAATTGCTTTTTGCAGTCTATCTCTCACCAACCACATTTACAAAAAATAACAAAAGCCTTATTGCCTACAAATGACAAGCAAAAAGTTCAAACACCATTAAAATTTAAATTTACAAAAAAAAACAGGTGAGAGCTTATAATTATATTTTTGCACAGAATAGTAAGAATTATTTGTTTGTATGATAATGACTTTAAGAGGCTATCACTCTTTTACAAAGATTTTTTTCATTTTATGGTCAATTTTGCGAATGTGAATCTTAAAAACTGAATAAATTCGATAGCAGAAACTTATTCAACAATAGAGAACCGTTATTAATATAGATCATATTGACCTCATATTTCTCAATTTTGTCTTTGTTATTTACAAATTCTTTGTAAATAACAAAGACAAAATTGAGAAATATGAATACAAATTCTTTGTAAATAACAAAGACAAAATTGAGAAATATGAATGAATATAAAAACTCGAATTTTCGCAAACCGTTTTCGCCAGATTTGCGGCACGGCACTTTCTTGACCTCGTAGATTGAGCTATATCAATACGCAAATTAAATAAAAAAAAATATGTTAAATACTGTTTTGGTTGATAACAGCCACAAAATTTAATAAAATGCTTACAATATTTATTTATAAAATCACAATCAAACGCATAAAAGTTTAAAAAAGCTCTGAAATAGCTGTGAATTTCTCTTTACTACATTATTACAATTATGAAAAATTGATACCAATATTTACGTCATTTCATACCAAATCAGAATTTTACTTTCAACTTTTAAAATAAATACTTTGAAAGATTTAAATAACCATAATTGCAACTATTAAAATGCAATAAAATAAACAATTAGTAAACCTCACAACTTTAACATTAACATTTCACTAAAGTAATATAATAATAGTTATGTATTTATATATTATATTATGAAGCCTATATTTATGTTTTTGTTATTAGCGGAGATGAAATCTTATAACAGAAAAAATGAAAAATATTGGCAAAGACATAAATGTGAATAACGGGGATTTGAAAGTCTACAAAATGTAGAAAGTTGCAATTTAGAAATTGCACCACCTACACTCTTACTTGAAAAGGCAATTGTAAATTTGAAGCAATAAATTACCATATTGCACAGCCGCCATTGTACAGTGAAAGTGTCAGCTCCCTTGATATCCAAAAAAAATTAATGTAGGGCAGGAGGGTTGTGAACTTCAATATTTATACAAGGTTTATTACCTTTTTTTAATGTTTACTGTGATGACAAGTAGAGCATTTAACTGCCAAAAAGGAACTTTACTCTGTTTAATCACTCGACCAACGGATCATCATCAACCTACCTATATGCTTTCAGGTCAGGCATGGTCAGGGGTTTGTGGTCGCACTGCTCCTTAACAGCTTAACAGATTTTTTTTTACTTGGTGGGCATGAGAATAGATCGTAAAGTATATACTATACTGCTAGGGACACACTAATTCTGGTACGAATGTGCTTTCTGGTACGAATTAAAACTTGTAACTTCGAAATTTTGGACCTAATCAAAATCACAATTTTTTAAATGTTCTGATCATAATATTAAAATTAAGATCTAACAAAAGAAAAAAATAATTCTAATTAATTCTTTGCCTCAAACATCCTGAAGGTATTAGAATTTACAAGTGAAGCAGATAGTTATTTCTCATTACCTTGGTCTGTTTTGTGAAATTGAAGTATTTAGTAACAGTAGACTCTCCTAAGGAGCTCACTCATTGCTATATTATTAGATTTTAAATAATTCTTGCTTGGAACTACATATATAATTAAAAATTAAGATGAAGGTTCACTTACCTGTTTTGATTCACCTTCCAATTCAATAATCTGTAGGGTGAGAGAACTTTCCATAGCCGCAGACTCATTGAGGAGAGCATTTTCTTGTTCTATACCACTTTGTGTTGTTACTTTTTGAGTAGTGTCAAGTTTCATTAATGCCTGTAAACATCACTCAAATTATAATATTGGTTTAATATAAATGCAATTAAGGAACATAAAGATTCTAAGTGTTTAACTATCAAAACTTTGAACAACATGTTTCAAACTTAGTTTATTTATTTGATTGAAGCCTTGTTAGAGACTTTTGGGGCGATGCATTCAACTCTTTAGTATCTAATTATTTTTTAGTAATTTGCTTCATTCAGTATGATTTTAAAAGTGAAAATAATACGGAATGTAGGCCAACTAACCTCCTGTGTAATGTCTAGTTCGTGTTTTGTGTTTTCGTATAAACTTTCGAGCTCGTCGCATCGTAACTGCAATGCACTTTTTTCTTCGAGTAGCACCAGCCCCAACTGCGCCGACTGGATCTTCTCACTGCTTGCTTGGTCGAGTTCTCTACTCAGCCTTTCGATCTCCGCTTTTAGTTCGGAGATCGATATACCGTTGTGAGCCGTTTCTGCCATCTTGTGACAGTTACACGGCTTTTAAACTAAATATTCATAAACAAAGTAAATAATCTCAGAAAAACAATTTTAAAACGTGTAAAATCAATGTTTCTACATTCTCCTAACAAAAGTTTCACGTATTGACATTTCTCGTTTTTGACATTTTGCTTCACCTTCTATTCTAAATTTGACAAAACAAAAAGATTGCCATAATTTAGTAATGTGTTTCTTTTTAAATATTGCCATTATTTGAGAATCGTCAATTAGTTAACTCTCCAAACAAAAGTCAATTACTCAAAATAACAGCACCAATTATTAACATTCTTGCTTTTTATTCATTTTTTCTTTTGCATTTTTTAATAAATTTTAATTATCATCCACAGCCCAGGCACATGCCTATAATATTATACAGAATGTTACAACAATCTGTCCGATCGCCAAAGGCATAGTTTAATAGCTTAATATAATCATATATTTATTATTATTTTGTGGATATAGATTGAAATACATTTTCCCCGATCAAAATAATTATTCTTAAATGATATTTCAAATACTTACTAGTATGGCAACACAAAATATCGGAGACTTCTACCGCGACATCACAGACTACGCGACATTAAGGCATAGAGGTAATATATAAATCGAGTAGGCGAGCTATAAGCGCGGTTGCGATCTCCGCTGTGAGTCGAAGCG
>DWBA01000310.1:0-14291 GCA_018236825.1 Apodemia zela | reverse complement strand
CTATGGTTTTATTTTTTAATTAAGTTAAAATTCTAGTTCTTAAAATAGCACCATCATTTTTTGTAAATAAAATAAAGATTTTTTGTAAAAATAATCATTCAAAGCCTTGTGGTGGAATACCCTTTAACAATATTAAATTACCATAATTACTTGATTAATAAAAATAGAGCACTAATCACTTACCGTTGAAATTTTTACCATCAACATTACAATAAAAGTTAATATTTTGATCCAAATAATCGTTTGTAGTCCCGTATACGTAGACTTTATCAAGGCAAGGCTTCATTGCTGGTTCTATAATACTCATACATGCCTTCCATTGAGGCATATTTTCGCATAACCTGAAAACAGCACGTACAGTTGTATTTTCTTAGCGCCAGATATTCTAATAGTGATACGTCTTGAATTTTTGCACACATATATTTGTTATTCAACACAGTGGATCTATCTTTTAAATACAGACGCAATTGTGTTTGTTAATGTTTTTTTTAATAACAAATAACCATATTTAATAATACTTTTAGTAGATACTTACTAAGGATAGTAATTCAGTAAGAGAACCAAAAAAATATTCAATCCAATCATTTTACGCGTACGTAGACGCTACAGATTTATATATGTAGTAGTAGTATATATGTATAAAGACAGAATGTAAATTATATGACTTAAGACTACGATTTTTACTTGGTAACTAGAAGTCGACATCTAATGCAGTAGCAAGGCCTTGCAGATTAGCGACGAATGTCTCGGGACGCGGTGATTATTAACAATCTCGTAATATTCGGATTAAGTGAATCTTGTTTAAAATATTAACTCTGGCAAATGGGTACATTGACGCAAAGGTTATTCGAGTTCAAATGTATTTAAACACAAAAATCACATACCTTATGATATAATCGTTTTGACCACTGACAGACTCGTTATACAAGTGATTTGTTATATTATTCGTGCAGTAAAAAGAGTTCAAAGCTGCCTCCTGAAAAAGCAAATGAGATTTACTAGTCGACGCCCAGACACATGGATAAGTAAACCTTAAATATATATATATATAAGGCAAGAAAACAAAATATTTGGAAAACATCATATCTATTTTTTTTGTTTGATGGGTCGACAAATTAATAATGTAAGAATACTTAAACGCTAAAGTCAGTACTTAAATGTTTTTCTTCTAATCTCTTTTTTTATTATATGATAGGATATTATAGGACAGATACTGATGGTTTACGTAATGGAAAGATACCAAAAATTAAGATATTGACGTGAATTTTGTATAAATGCTGAAAATATAGTTTTTAACTCACTACCAATGCGTCGGTTTTATCTTCGTTCTCACTTTTTATACATAGTGGACTGTAATATTCTCTTAACTGTTTATATCTGTTAAGTTCATGGACACTCTTACTTTCAACCAATATCCCTTAAAGATTAAACATCATGTATATATGAATAAATGTATCGATGTATGATAAGGAATGAATGAACTCATGGCTATTTTAATTTCCGAAAATATAATTTACAGATGGGTACACCACACAAATACAAAAACTTTATTCCGATCTGGCGTGAAGATATGTATGTATGTATGTAACGTTATTCCGACACTCACAAACTCGAATTTCAAAATTCCGATTTCGTGCTTCAAAATTCCTAATACAACAACATCGATTTATCATCATTCATCCTATTTTTATAATTCGGAAATTACAATATTCTTTACTTTTCTCAAAATTCCGAGTTTGAATAGATCAAATAATCAATAGTCCGTTTTATAGATGTTTCGAGTCATCAAAAATACGAATAGTAATTATTAAAATATCTAAGGGAGTGTGATGCTCGGTGGCTATTGCCACAGCACACCCGTTTCGCTCGTTCGCATACAAATGGTGGTCAATGTTCTAACCTAACCTAACCCAAATGGTTCAATAATACCAACAATAGAAGGGATCTATCTGGTCACTAACCTTTTTTTTACATGGTCCCCCGTTTTAAGCGGGTTCTAGGAGGGTGATGTTGGACTCTCTCAAAAGAAAGGCTACCAGCTAAAACGCAATAGTGTTCGTCGTTGTCTAGTATGGTAAAAGGCTGTGGAATCGGTGATGTCATTCTTCTGTAGCCTTTATTCGGCAGTTTTCAGTGTTAGCTGAATCTTTCGCTTTTTTTGTATTCTGTAGTATACCGAAATATTTCGGTCATTCTGTCGCAAGGCCTGCATGCAAAGCATGATGAGTGCCCTGAACTCACCATCCGCAAGACACTCTATGGAGAATAGAGTTGTGCAAGTTGCGCTCTAATTCACTACTCGACGACGCCTCATGGGAGTTGTCTCGGCGGACTCCTCACTTTGCCTTTCCTTTTTTTTGCCCTTTAATATTTTTGTAATAACAGAATGTCAGAACTGCGTCCCACTTTTTTTTCACTTTGATACATTTCCTCAATCATCATACCTTATGTTTGTTGGTATCAAGATTGTGATTGCAATGGTGGACTTCCCGCTTAGCAAACCGACACAGATACTTACCGAGACAATCGTGATCAATAAGTGCCTCGATCGTTCACACCCCAGCATAAGGCTGCTCCAGTCTAGTTCTCCATTCTTCTAATGTGAGTGTTCGGACATGTGTTCTTATTCGCTCTATCGCACATGTGGGGGCGGGCCACTTGCCTCTATTTTTTTTTTCGAAGTACCACTTGTACACTACGGCAGCTACTTTAGCTTCGAGTTCCCAAGGTAGCTGCCCCGCCAGGACGGTCACTGTTCTAACCTGATCTATTTATTACACCTGTATAGAATTTAGTATGTAAGTGTTTTGGTACTCCCTTTTTCAACTGACGAAAAACGGAGGAAATCAATTTAACATATTGTATGAATGAAATATTGTTGGAATTCGATAATATTTTAGTTTGGTGATCTATTTAGGCGTCCAAGCACGTATACTAAACTTCATAAACGTATGTATGTTTGTTTGTTCGTACGTTTGTATGTTTGAAGTCAGTACTATTGCTAAAAAGTATAAGGAACTCTTTACAGGCCAATCAGAATGTCGTTTTTCGGACCGACAACCCATCAAGCATTTGATTCTTTGGACTTATATTATGAAAATTGGAAAACAAACAAATCGCATCTATGACTTTCTTTGAAATAAATTTCTTGATTTTTAATAATAGAAATTATATACTTAGGTATTATGAAATTCGGACTTTTGAAAATCGGAATATTGAAATTCGGAATAAAATAATTCGGAGTATTTGCGTGTTCCCGTTACAGATAGTGGATTTTCCAGTCTGAAGACTATACTGCAAGGAAGTTCTATTATATTTTACGATTTTAGGGAATTCTATAAAATTTTGTTATTGCCCCTTCAACAAATACAACAGTATCGTTTTTTGAGTTAGTACAAAATCAATTTCCGTCTCAAACACACCAGAAAAACTAAATAAATATTAAAGTAAAAGAAAATTTTAAGCGTAAATAACACAAAAAACCCAAATACAACAAACCAATTACTAAAACGAAGTAAGTGATAGAATTCCACATCATTGTAGGAGAGACAGCAAAAATATCTTGATTCGTCGAAATATTGAATATCAACTAATGGAATTATTTATTTTCTTACATAATAATATGATAAACATAAGATAATATAAAGCAAATTTTCACTAGCTATACGATTCAGCTTTAATATCAAAGGTAAAATTATAGACGGTGCAAGATTTGATATTTACACGTCTAAATAGTCAAAAGCCTTAAACTGTTAAAATGATGGTGTTATTTACTATTTGTAGCTTATAGATTCGCTAGTATTTAGTTCAATTTACCCCTTAGAGGTTAAATTTTCATAAACGTTACAGTTATATGTATATTTATTTAAAACATAACCCTTAAGTAAGAACTGAATAAGTAAGAACTGAATGGGTATTACATTGCAGTGTTGGTCTGGGCTCCCTCGTGTTGGACCGGGCTCTTTTGAAGAATAGACCAACTGTCGTTCTGCCAGGCATGTCGTCAAATAGCGTCAGTGCTTATCACTGTCGTGTTCCGGTTTGGAAGATGAGGTAGCTGGTAAACTTATGCATGTGGCATTAAGACATCGCCACAAGATAGCAACGCACCATTAACAACTTTGGTGCATAGGCAAAGAGTCAACCATCGCCTATAGAGGCGATGGTTGACTCTTTCCATCAGGCTTCCATCACAAGCAGACCCATCTGCAAACAAGCAGATGGGTCTGCTTGTTTGCTATCTTTTAATATACAAAAAAAACATGGATCTCACACCTTTTTACGGTAGAAGTACTGCATTGCGAGACTTTTTTTACAAGTTATGTTTGATGCTATGAAGCATCTCATTTCTTTTTGTTAATAGTCCTACTTTTTTATATCTAGGTACTTATCTACACCTTTTATTCCATGATGTTATACATGTACCTATACAGATACACTGAATTAATCAATGTAAATGTAACCGTAATCCTATATCAATCTATCTATCTAATACCTTTAAACGAGCAGTTCTTGTATATATATAAATATCAACGATCTCGGAAACAGCTCCAACGATTTTCTTGAAATTTTGTATTTAGGGGGTTTTATTTTCAGAAAACGTCGTTAACCAACAAAAAAAAATAACGAGCGAAGCTCGGTCATCCAGGTACCAGTTATAAGATTACATAATTATTTATGCAGTTGGTGTATTTAGAAAACTTGACTGAAATTGCAAAACATTTTAGTTTTTATTTGATTTATACACTAAAAACGAATTTTATTCTAAATTTAAAGCTTCTATGTCTGCTAGAAGTGTCGTAGAACTTTGATGATCAGTCAGTCGGTCATGAGTCATGAATGAGTGAGTGACAAAATTAATAAACTTTGACTAGTTACAATTCTTAAACTACTGGTTCAAACTGAATAAAAAATCAAAATATACCGTGTTTATACATCGCCTGCTTGGTTACTGAAAATTCAGGTTTCAAGTTTTATCCACAACGAAGTTATAGGGGGTCAAAAATGGCCTGAACTGCTTTGAGAAAATAATGGTACTGCCGTGCTGCTTTTTTGATTGACTTGGCGGGAGCACTGCCATGCCCCCAGATAGAAATATTGTACATGCAAATAGTTTGAAACCATTTTATATGCGTGTGTAAAATTAATCATATTGTCATCGATTATCATAATTTATTTATAAATGAGTTCATTCTAATATAGAATCATTAGGTTCACGGGGATAGGTTATGAGTTTTAGTTTCACGGTTATACAGACGAGAATGAGAGTTCAACATTGTAATAACATACATAACATAAACGTTAGGAATATTGAAATTTCAGAATTATTAAAATAGCATGTCGGAGTTCTTATATTCTTATAGTCGGAATTATGCATATCGGTATTTTGAAATTCGTATTTGTGAATGTTGGAATAAAGTTTTTCATATTTATATAGTACACTACAATACGTACAATCTTTACAAGTTAACCTGTATACTAATCCTGGCGACGCTCATGACCACTGGATCTCCTAATCAAAACTAATGGTAATGTAGTCTGTGCTTTTTTGTTTTGTTGGCTTAAGTGCTTTCTACTACATATGACTTCGAGGACCTGAAGATGAGGCCTAAAGATTACCACTGTATCTATGTGATGAAATTTGCGGGGCTAATCGTTTTTTGTTTATTGTGGCTTTATTTAATAACCCCTCCACTGTAGTTCTGAAGGAATATGAGCTAAGCAAAGATGCAATTAGCAAACCCACGAATGAAACTGAAGGCTATTGACATATTAATTTAAAGCAGAGTTAAGGCGGACGCAAACATTGCAAGGCCTGTGCAAAATACGGTGCTCATCATATGTCCGCATCGTATAGACGTTCATAGTCGTGAAGAGTCATGTACAAATTTATAACTAGGAGTGCATCACCAGGCTCAGTAGGAAAATATCAGTATTCAGATCAATAAAAAGGAAGAGAATCACCACTCAACTCAACTCGCCAACTGACAAATCTATATCACGTTTTATATCTTAATGGACCTGAATCTACGTATCTATTTTAAAGTCAGTAGTAGTAAGTAGTAACGTTAGAACAATGAAGCTAGTTAAATGTGTGACTAAAGTATAATATGTACATTGTACATACTCTCTTAAGCAAACTAGCAAATAAAAATACTATCTGGAGCAGCAAAGGTTACGAACATAAGTCACAAGTCACCTCGTATCTGGCCGTTTATTAGTGGTCCCTGAAATATATTAGAATTTCCTATACAAACAAATAAAATACCTTATGACTTTGGTTTGGTTTGGAATTCAAACTCAAGTCTTGGATTAACAAGGTTATAATAAAGGAAACTGTATTATTTTAACTAACCTATTTTTATATTTTTTTTCCTTGCTGATCTTATCACATTTTCCACGTCTCAATTCATCCACATAAAAGCGTCCTCTCTGGCGATGACAGGGTTCATTGTTTCGATCTGGCAAAATTTAAAACTTTGGTCGTTGTCAGTGATCGTTGCACCAATGTTCAAGATTCTGTTCAAAGAGTATTGCGAGATTCGTTATTACAGGAGGCACATTTATCTAAGCTCAAACCTAAATCCAAAGTCTGGCTAAGCACATTGCTCACCCAAAAGCTCGGCATTCTTTAGAAAACATAAAGTCATAAAATATGACCAACGAGCCTTTATGAATATTCAGCGTGTAAGGACGGTATACCGAAAATCGAAATCGGAAAATATCTTGAAAAAAGATCTGATTAGATTTTGTACTCAATTGGTACATTATTCTGGAAATTATTTAAAAAAAACATTGTTTTTCCAAAAAAAATTTTTGAGGTTTTTTCAAAATTTCTCAAAAATCTGCTTAGTCGAATTAGCTCAGATTTTCAGCAAGTCTAAATTTGGCGGAACCCGAACCGTGTTTCGATAGGTCAAGCCGTTCAAAAGTTATGAGATGTTTACATACACACATACACACACATACATATATACAGACATAGTGACGTCATCGCGAAAATAGTCGGAAAAGGATTTTCGAAAATCGGGGCAAAATCAGTAACTTCCTTATACTAGTACTAACGTAGTGGGAAGTTAAAAAAGACGAGCCCGCTGAGTTTTTTCCCCTGGATCTTCTCAGTATGAGGCCGCGTTCCGATCCAGTAGTAGCTATTTAATTGTCGACCCGTCAAAAGTGCCTGTAAAGGTTAATTTGAATTTTAAAAAAATTACTTTGACTTTAAAAAAATATTGGGAATTCATATTTTTGTTTATAATGTACAAAATATAAAACAAAGTGTTGTTGTATGTCTAATAAATAATATTCAATCTTAATGTTTTTTTTTAATTTTTACTATTTTTTATATTTAACTAGTTAATGTTAGCGTTTTCGTTCTGACAATGTAGTAGTAATAGAAGATAACGTTAGATAGTAGGGCGCACATCAACATATTATTGTATCGAAATTGAGCAAATATATGAAGTAAAATATTTGACCAATTGCGATCTTGACTATATTTTGCTAATTTGACCGTTTGCGATTAGGAAATTATGTCGATTTGACCATTTGCGAGATGGACCAATTATTATTATGAGAGTTTGCGATATGGACCAATCGTCTATTGTATATACGTATATGGAGCGTTTACCATTTTGACGGTTTTTCAGTCATTTGACCAATTGCGAATTTGACGGTATGGTGTGCTCGCTCCTTGAAAAAACACAAAAGCTAAAGCATTTATGTGTATAGCAAAGCGAAAAATGAAAGATTGTTGAAATCGCTGTTGTGATGTTTACATGGGGCAAACTAAAAATTGGTTTAATATTGAAGTATAGCTGATCAAAGTTAGATATATTTCTCTGTTCTGTTCTGTCTACCCTCAATATTTATTTGTCAACGACTAAGAAATGAAAGTTAATCATCATTTTTACAATATTTTGTCGAAATAAGCGTAATCAACTTGAAAAAAGAACATATTTTGCTTTAATTAAACTAACCTAGCTAAAAAGACAATAGGACTCTTTGAGTATTCAACCAGTTGGTTTAATACTCAAAGATAGGACTAGAAGTAAATTTCTTGAAATGTAGCTCAAAGAGTATATAATACATTCACTATGTTTTTGTAGCTAGCTATTTAAAACAGAATAAAATAAAAAAATATGTCATCAAACGTCAACCTGGCATAAAATGTTTTTATATAAGCCTTAAATTATTGTATGTAAATAATTATTTTTCACAACAGCTTATAGTTCGTTTGTAAAACTACTTTTACAGTTTTTGAAATAACCATAGAAAAAGAAATGATTCCGTTACGATTGGTCATTGACCATACACACTCCTAGACTTATAATATGTAAGAAAGTAAGTTGAT
This sequence comes from Apodemia zela, assembly GCA_018236825.1. Taxonomy (NCBI): domain Eukaryota; kingdom Metazoa; phylum Arthropoda; class Insecta; order Lepidoptera; family Riodinidae; genus Apodemia; species Apodemia zela. Next base: position 5,938 of record DWBA01000310.1, on the reverse strand, counting down.
TAAAAAAAATTGAAAACAAAAATAAAAATTATAAAATGGTACCTAACACACGTGACCAATGTACACAAAAAATCGAAATAATTTATGTTGACGCAATACCCATTGACACAGATATTGGATTATGTTTTCTTTCATCTAAACAAAATATAAAAGTAGAAAATGGAAAGGATTCTGAACAAAGTGCTTCAAAACAAATCACAAGATCAAACACTACAAACAATAGCTCTGTGATGGCAAATTCAAAAAAGAATTCAAAACACCAAGATATTATTAAGTACCCAGGTGGTGATTTCAGCACTTATACAGTCTACAAAAGCTCTAAATATAAAAGACCTTTTCCTAATAAAATCCTTTCCAAAAATATGACTGTTAATGAACAATTCAATAACACAAATCCTTATTTACACGAAAAATGTCAATGCGCTACTTTAAAAAGATGTTTTACGTCAATATTTAGAGAAAAAAGCTCGATTAAGATCAATAAGCCATTCATCCAAGTAAGTTTAAATCTATCTGATATTTGTATCAAAAATCCCAAAAAACTAAAAAAACATGATAGATCTGTAGGAAATACTAAAAATGCGGAATGCAGCACAAGTAAGTTACATAGAAAAAAAACGAAAACACAAGCTAGCAACACTATATTATCTAAGCGGAACCAGAACCAAAATGTTGATTTAGGTACCTTAAAGAATCATGAAAAAATTGCTACCAAAAAAGTCAAAAGGAGGAATTATTCGAAAATGCCAAGTCCGAAATTTGAAAATATTCCCCAATCGAATAAAATTCAAAATGCTGCAGTGTATTGTGGAGGCGATATCGCCACGCCTAAGATTTGCACAACTTTGTATAAATCGAACAACACGTCTCCAGACAGAATAAGTTCACATTATGTGTCTGAAAAAACTAAGTGTAACATACTTGAAAGAAGTTTTTCATCATTATTGAAAAGCAAAAACCATAAAATAGGAAAGCCGATCATCAGAGTCAGCCTAAACGAAAATAATATTTTCAAAAATAATAAAAATGTAGTAGTTAATAAAACCAGAACATGTAAATCACGTATAAAAAAAATGAAACCACAAGTCTGCAACAATGAAATATGTGATATAGCATATAAAAATAACGATAAAACATTTAGTTTTGATTGTAAATTAACAAACATAGAACGCAATGATTCAAGTTATGATCAAAAAGAAATTCTGAGAAAAAATAAGTTTCATAAAAATACTTCATATACAACTTGTTTTAAAGACAAAAAAGAACCCTTATTTAAACTTATGTATAGTGCGTCTAAAAACGACATTCCTTATGGAATTTGCCAAATAGCAGCCGAAAAGCATATTGATAGGTCATGCCAATGTATAAGAAAAAAAGTACCCGATAATCTGATTAACGAATGCTCACACTCCACATGCGCATCTCGGAAAAACAAATGGTGCAGATCAAGAATGTTTCAAAAGCCTAATAACTGGACCAGAGCTCTGCAAAAAAGACGCCGTAGACCCCGATTTTACAAAATTAAAGTTCACCAAAGAAGGAAAAAAACGAAATCAGTTACAGGTATTATTTTCTTATCGAAAGTTATATATTGATAAGTTATTTAACAGACTCTTAACGTAGTAAAAATTTGCCTAATTTTAGATGCACATTGCATCAACAAGACACAATGTGTGCACAATGATACAAAATGGGTATATTTAGTTAAGGTAAAATTTAGTATAATATTATATAAATTATACTAAATTTTACTTTATATTGATTGACTACACGCTGACTTTTGTTAAGAGAAAGAATGCTTGATTTCTCAAACGGTTTTTCTTAACTTGAGCTAAGATACTAACCAAATTTACCAAATTTATTCTAATTGTTCCATTGGCAATTAAAAACGAGTGAAATACTGGTACCGCAAGAGCCAATAACTTTACGATATGATGCAATATACTTACACAGCAGGAACAAATGTAATAGAAAAGGCTTAGGTGGGAAATTCAAATTAAAATATCCACATAAGTAATAATGAGTTTGGCACTATCTGCGGCGACGGCATATACCGTATATGCCGTCATCTAATTACTGAAAATTTATTACAAAATAACTTTTAAAACATTGGATTCCGTGTTGGTCCGGGCTTCTTTGAAGAATAGATCAACTGCCGTTCTACAATGTATGTCGTAAAAGGCGACTAATTGGCTATGCGAGTCACTACCATCGTCGCTACTAGGTGGTAGGGTTCAGTATTGTCTCGCCCAGGTCTGGTACCACCGCCTTACCTATTCCTGCCGCAATAGCATCAGCGCTTGTCACTGTCGTGCTCCAGTTTGGAGGGTGAGGTAGCCGGTGAACTTATGCATGTGGCATTAAGACCTCGCCACAATATAGCAACGCACGATTAACATCTCTGGTGTCTATAGGCGATGGTTGACTCTTTCCATCAGGGGACCTTTCAAGGTTACTCCAGCCATCATTCGAAATTTTGTCTTAAGACTTAATTTCCATTGTAGGTTGGAAAAAACGAAGAAAAAAAAGCAATTTACAAAAAGAATGTCATGAAAACCCGCTTGAGAGTTGCATCGAAAAAAAGAAAAAAAAATGTAAAAAAGAATTAAGACGGAAAGAAAAAATCTATGAAAAAAAAGAAAAACGCGTGAAAAAAGAAATAAACAAAAAGACAAAGCAAATTATAGTTGAAAACAAAACACAAGATCATAAGACAAATATTGTATCCAAATTTATTTCTGGAAGCCTCAACATTTTTGCACAAGCTACAAAGCAGGTATTTGTTTCAATAATAAATTTTACAACGGATCCAATAGGAAGTTACGTTTATGTTAGAGAGAGAACTAAAAATCCAAACACAACAATTAAAAGAGTGAAAAACTGGTTTTATAGAACATGGCATTGTAGATCCAGTTATGTGCCAAATGTTGTTAAAAATTCACATGCCATTAGTGTTATATCTGATCAGATTGCAGATAATGCCATATGCGATTCATTGATCGCGAGCGGATTAAAAACTAAGGAAGAACAAAATAGGCATGAACGAAATGTAAGGGCAAGGAAGAGGAGAATACAAAAGAGAAAAAACGAAGCAATTTTTGGATGCAGACACATAATATTGACAACTTTGAGGAAAACTCCTTGTCTTTGGTTCTATTACGTGTGTCCAGGTTTTTATCAACACTTTTTAAGCTTTGTGGCATTCATAAAAAACTTTTTTCATGCACTAATGTACCTTGCCGCAGCAGCTTTTTGGACACCATGTATAATCTCATTTATGATGTGTCGTGCACTTCTGTGTTGTTTGATATTTTAATCTTGTCGTGTAAAGTCGTACTTAAAAAAAAATAGCCGCCGTTGTAAAGTTACTTATATTATAATAATCATATTTTCTATCACTTTTCAAAATCACGTTTATACACCGATTTCCTACGTCATCGTCCCTCTTGCCCCTTGGTCGAGTGGTTAGCAACCCTGACCACGCAATCAATGGGGCTTAGGTCCAATTTCCAACACAGACACGTATTTCTGGGTTTGGGTGTTAATTAAATACTAGCAGTTGCTCGCGACTTCGTTCGCGTGACCATATCATCTATCACAGCTCCTCCCCCGTAGGTGATAGCGTGATACTATGTACCCTATATGTTGACCCGACCTGTTAGTACCTAATATTCATGCAAAATTTGAAGTAAATCCATGCAGTACTTTTTGAGTTTAGCCCGGACATACATACAGACAAAACTTCTAAAAGCTATATATTTTTGGCTTCGATATCAATTGTAGATCACGCAGCGCCCCAAGTATTCTTTTAAATAAAATATTCAATGTACAGTTTTGACTTTCCTACGATTTTATTATATGTATAGATTAATGGACACGAGAATAAAAGCATTTCCACTTTGCCTGTTAGAGGAGGTACCCTATATTTTTTATCAATATTCTCTTTTACCACTTTTTCAGCACGACTAATAAGTACATTCATGCCACATCACGGCTTACTAGTACTAAGAGACTAGGAGCTAAGCTGTGGAAAGACGCTCAGACATGGGGGTAAAACTATCAGGGTTCCTTATACTGTGGGACCCTAAAAAAAAATAACAAAAACTTCTTTAAATTTTATTAATCGTTAAACAATGTCACTATTAACAACTATAAAATAAATAACAGATTAACTAAACAGGTACGTTTTTCTATCTAATTTTATAATCTTCTAACATGTTGAAACAAATAGTCATTAAATACGATGGGACCTTTCCTATATCTTACTTCTTCAATGTTGTGCCAGTTATAAAAGGAAAAGTCTGGGAAAAAGAATTTGATTTCTCTTTGGGCTGAGGATTCTGAATCTGAAAAAACACATTTGATTACAATATTATTATTATTTTCGCCGGTACTTTTCACTGTCAAGGATAACGTTACTGAAGGACGAAGGTCATCCGGTTCTCCAAATTTACTTGGGTCATTGTCAAATTTCGCACAGGTAAATGAGGTAACAGATTTGCTCCGCATATAAAATATATGTGTGTTCCCATGTAAAAAAATTCTATAATTCGTCCGTTTACAAATGGCGTCGTCAGATTACAAAGATAAATACATTTTAGAAAATGCCTTACGCCGAATGTATAATGTCGTCATTATATAACATGCATGACATTTACCGCCGCCGTTAACAAATTGCCGCGGCATATTGTTTTAATTATTTGTTACGTAAATGGGTAGTTTGTTTCGAACTAGAACCCGTGTGGCGAACATGTCTCATGGCGAAAAAATATCCATAGTCATATGCACAAATTTATGACTATTATTGAATGCATTATGATTGAAAAATGAAAGTTCTTTTTTTATTTGTAACTACCAGTTCCTTGCGACTTCGTTGGCGTGACTAATAATCGTTACCACCCTTTGCAATTCAATGCAAACAAACAAACAATCAAATTTAGTATATATACAAATATACATCTTAGTATAGATATACATCACATGGGACAAATTTATCTACACAAAATTTGACATTGACCTACTTACATTTCAATTTATTAAAACTTTCATGACACATTATTAATGAGCAGAGTGCTCAACCACATTCCAATACATTCTTGAGCAGTGAAAAAGTTTGTATGGAAAAAAATTTGGGAACACAACTTTTTATACAATTGGATGGCAACGCAACTGGGGGACCTCAGGTATTATGGATTTTCATGAGCGGAGGTGATCACTTACTACCCACCTCCTGCTAGTTTGCCCCCTCTTATATAAAAGAAAAAAATTGCCAAAGTATACACAAGTATAAAGTCAAATGTTCTTTGTTTTTTTTGATAATGCCATCGACCTGCCTTTATGCCACTTTCGAGTCAGACAGGATTTTTGTTACTCACTCACTCATTTGAGAACTGCTCATACCATCAGCTGCTGTTTTATCATGCAATGCGTGATAAAACGCCACTTAGCTTTGTAAAGTTTACTTTGCATTTTGTTTTACCTTGTATTAAAAGTATTGCAAGTGAAGATAATACAATATGACAAATACCTGAACCGTGTGCGACATTCCTCGTATCGGAGAGCCCAAACATGCTTCTCAAGCAACAGGGATTTTCATATTGGGCTTTATACACTTTAGTGGGCCCGAGCAACTGTCTCCAAAACTGTATTGCATTTATATGACCAATTACGTGTAAATCTACACTACCACTGAAATCAAATTTAATATTGTCACGCAAACTTTACCTAGTAATTTTGTTCTACAAGATAGTTATGTAAATAAGTTGATAATGACCATGTCAGATCTCTGGGACTTAACCATACATCAAAATAAAATTGAGTAGATAATATATGAACTTTTCACTATATTTTTTAAGAAGTAAATGGGAGCGTTACGAAAAATCTGTGTGGTAACACTCGCAGATCGCGTTCGTAATACCGAGGTGTGAGAGAGTATCGG